>CAUYPK010073840.1:0-14679 GCA_963574355.1 Loris lydekkerianus
ATATATATATATATATATATATATCAAATTGAATTCAGCAGTATACTAAATAAGAATTCATCACAACCAAACAGGCTTTATTCCAGACATGCAATGATGGTTCAACATACACAAATCACCACACAAACAAGCTGGAACATATTCTTCTTAGCAAAATATCTCAAGAATGGACGAAAAAGTATCCAATGTAATCAGCCCTACTATGAAACTGATTTATGGCTTTCACATGAAAGCTATAACCCAGTTATAACCTAAGAATAAGGGGAAGGGGGAGAGGGAAGGGAGGGGGGAGGATGGGCGGACGGAAGGTGATTGGTGGGACTACACCTGTGGTGCATCTTACAAGGGTACACGTGAAACTTAGTAAATGTAGAATATAAATGTCTTAACACAATAACTAAGAAAATGCCAGGAAGGCTATGTTAACCAGTGTGATGAAAATGTGTTAAACATTCTATAAAACCAGTGTATGGTGTCCCATGATCGCATTAATGTACACAGCTATGATTTAACAATTAAAAAAAAAAAAGAAAATACAATAGCACACAACTCTGCTTAGTATATATCGTATTGAGGACACAATTTAATTTTTTTTTTTTTATTCAAAAGCTTTAAGCATCTGGTGATTAAAAGTTGGCCAAATTATAGACTGGAAATAGTTTTGTAATTTTAAAAACTCTAACCAAAAGTGAAATTTGTAATGACAATAAATTTAATCATAGAAGAAAAAAAAAAAAAAAAACCCAGATCATATGACCTTTTCAATTTATGCAAAAAAAAAAAAAAAAAAGGGTTTGACAAAATTCAGCACCCTTTCATATAAGAATAGTCAACGTGATCAGTATAGATGGGACATTCCTCAAAATTACAAAGGCTACATTCAGCAATTCTACAGCCATCATTGTATTGCATAGGAAAAAATTGAGAGCTTTCCTGCTTAGAACTGAGCCAGAGAAGGTTGCCCACTTTCACCACTTTTATTCAACATAGTGCTGGAAGTTCTCACCAGACCAATTAGATAAGAGAAGGAACTCAAGGGGGTCCAAATCAGGAAAGAAGAGATAAAAGTATCACTCCTTACTTACAATATAATCTTTTATCTAGAAAATTTCAAAGATTGTGCTAAGAGACTCCCATAATTGTTAAATAAATTCAGCAAAGTCTCAATTTACAAAATCAAAGAAAAAAAATCGGTAGCTTTCATAATTGCCATCAATACTCAACCTGAGAATCACAACAAAGATGTAATACTTTTCACAGTAGCAACACAGAGAATAAAATACCTAGGAATATACCTAACACAGTAGGTGAAAGACCTCTATAAATGGAATCATGAAACACTGAGGAAAGAAATTGTAGAAGACGGAAAAAGATGAAAAAATATACCATGCTTATGCGTCAGCGGAATCAACATTTCTAAAATGTCTATACTACCTAAAGTGATTTACACATTCAATACAATTCCCATTAAAATACCAACACCATTTTTGGAGCTCTAGAAAAAATAGTTTGATGCTTTATATGGTATCAGAAAAGACTGAATAGCTGATATAACTTTACATACTAAGAACAAAGTGGGAGGTATCATTTTGTCAGTCTCCAAGCTACACACATACTACAAGGCTATCGTAAACCAAATAGCATTGTATCGGCACAAAAACAGAGACGTAGATCTTTCATGAACTTACATCTCAACTTTTTTTTTATTGAACCTGGGAGTGTACATAAGGAATAATAACCATGACTCAGTAGGATCTATTCCGGTAGGTACAGGTAGTTCAATAAGTGACAGTCAATCAAGAATCATCACATCAACAAATTAAAAAATGAACAGAAATAGTAATATCAACGTAGGCTGAAAATAAATTTGAAAAATTACAGCATCTATTCCTCACATAGGCTCTATAAATCTCATGAAGAGCATCTACAAAATTCTACAGTTAACATCCTACAAATGGTAAACTGAATCCCTTCTCTCTAAAGCTGGGAAGAAGTCAAAAATGCCTGCTCTTACTTCTCAGTGAATGTATTGTCTGAAGTTGTAGATTGGGCAAATAGAAAAGAAAAATAAATGAGAAGAATGCACACTGGAAAAGGTTAAAACTCTATTTGTAGTTATTAAAAAAATGCAAAAAATCTACAAAGAAATTTCTGCTACTAATAAGTAAACTCAGAGTGGTCACTGAATACAAGATTAACACACACAAATCAAGTACATTTCTGTATATTGACAACAAACCGGGGGAAGAAAAATTAAAAATGCAAGCTATTTATAATTGTCTTTAAAAAGTGAAATATTGGCTATACATCTAACAGACCATATGCAAGATCTGTATTATGAAAATCACTAAGTACTTAAGAAAGGAATCAAAGTCCAAAATACTTGGAAGAGCATATTGTGTTTATTGCCTGGAAGACTCAACATATTAAAAATACACGCTATTAAACTGATCTGTAGATTTAATGCAAGCCTTATCTAAATCTCAGAGAGATTTTTGTAGACACAGAAAAATGTATTCTAAAACTTACATAGAAATTTACTAGGTCAGACCCAAAATTAAAAAAAAAATAAAGTGAGCAATTCTACACAATATAGTTCAGATCTAGAGTCGTGCAGACAGTATGTTACTGCTACGTGAATGAATAGATGGGTAGATCAGTGAAACAGGATAAAGAAACTAGTATTAGTTTCAAAATTCAAGTCAAAACAGATTCAATTTAGGAGAATAATCTTTGCAAAAAGTGAAGTTGAAACAACTGGACAAATAAAAGCAAAAATGAACCTCAATCTATATCTGGCATCTTACACAAAATTAACTTGGAATAAATAATAGGTTAAACACAAAAGATAATACATACTATAAAACTTAAAAAAAATCTTAACAAATGTTTGGGACCTGCACTATGCAGGGAATTCTTAGACCTGATGCCAAAAGCATGATCTATAAATAGAAAAAGTGATAAATTAAACCTCATCAAAAATAAAATATATTTTCTCTGTGAAAAACACTAAGCCAGAAATTCAAATTATAGACTGAAAAAAAAATTTTCAAATCCATGATATGATAGAGGATTTGTATAGAGAATGTGCAAAAAATTCTTAAAATTTAATATTAATAAAGCCAATTATATAATTAGAAAATAAGCAAAATACATCAATAAACGTTTCAATGAAAAGGACATGCAGATGAAAAAATATGCATATACAGTCAAAATATGGTCTAATAACAAATATAAACACATGAAAAGCTCTACAAGATCAATTTCCTTTAAAAAAAAATACATTAAAAGTATAATAAGCTTTGAGTGCATACCTACGAGAATGACTAAATTAAAAAATGGTGATAGCTTCACAAAAGCTGTCAAGGATTTGTCAAAACTAGATAACTCATGCATTGCTGGTTTGAAGGTAAAATGGTACAGTAACTCCAGAAAAGAGTTTGACAGTTTCTTTTAAAACTAAAAATGATCTTAACATGTTGTCCAGGAATTGGACTCTTGGCATATCTCCCAGAAAATTGAAACCTTTTTATCTGCAGTAACTTATATATGAATGTTCATAGCAGATTTATTTCACAATTTCTAAAACCAGGAAACTTTTAAATTGTTTTTCAATGGGTGAAGGGTTAAATAAACAGTGGAATATTCATATCATGGTATATTTCTTATCAAGGAAAAGGAACAACCTATTCATATACACAATTGAAATGCACTTCAAGAAAATCAGGCTGAATAAAAAAACAATTACAGAAGGATATAAATTGCGTGATTCCATTTATATAACATTAGCAAAATGTCAGAATTACAGACAGCGACAGAATAATGGTTGCTGGGGTTAGGGGTGGAGTGTAATGGACATGGCTGGCTGTGATGAGGTAGTATGATGAAGTCCTAGGATAGCACAGTTAAGGGTCCTGAATCATGGTGATTCTATGATTTTACACAGTAAAATCACAGAGAGACACAGATGTGTTACACAGAAGCTCATATATTATGTCTGAAATCTGAATAGATTCTGTATTTTGAGTTGACAGTAATTTCCTAGTTTTCATATTGTACTAGTATACGCAAGGTGTTAACTCTGATGGAAGTTGGGTGAAGAGTATGCAATACCTTACTGTATTATAGTTACAACTTCCTGTGAATCTATAACCATTTCAAAATAAAACATTTAAAATTCTGGCTCAGTGCTCATGGCTCAGTGATTAGGGCACCGGCCACATGTACTGGGGCTGGCAGGTTTGAACCTGGCCTGGGTCTGCTAAACAACAATGAAAATTACAAAAAAAAAGTAGCCAGGCATTGTGGAAGGTGCCTCTAATCCCAGCTACTTGGGAGGCTGAGACAAGAGAATCACTTAAGCCCAAGAGTTTGAGGTTGCTGTGAGCTGTGATATCACAGTACTCTACCAAGGGTGACAAAATGAGACTTTGTCTCAAGAAAAAAAATTTAAATTCATGATTTTATTGAGGAGTGTTACATTTATATTAATGTCAATTTCTATTAATATGGTGAATAAATAATTTATTTGACAGTTTAAAAACTTTGGGTTTTGATCCGGATGTTCAAATTCTGATTTTCTGATTTAACCCTAGGAATAGGTAACTTTGTAAAATATGCAAATATACATACATATGCACACATATATGTATTATAGTATGAAATATGTTCATTACAACAAGAAGCATATTATTACTGTATTATAAATGGCTACAAGGAATTTTGTAAGCAAATGTTATGGATTGAATTTCATCCCCCCCAAAAAAAGATGTGTTAGAGTCCTAATCCCCAGTACCACAGACTGTGACTTTATTTGGAAATACAGTCATTAAAAATTCACTAATAGTTAAAATGAGGTCATACTGGAGTAAGGTAGGGCCTTAGTCTAATATTTTTAAATCTGGCAGAGGATAAACAGGTGGCAAAAAAGTGTCAAAGGGCAAAGAGTGAGAACTGGATTACAGCTACGAGCCAGATCGTGGCTAAGAACGGTGCCCTAATGGGAACACACACAGCATGGAGCTCCAAGGGATCTTTACCTGACCTGGGCTAGTTACCCTCTAAAGTTCATAGCATGGTGGGTGAAGCTTTCACGAAGGAGTCTAGGAAGACACATGCTTACAAAGGGAAACTGTAATATAACCAACCTGTTATGGTCATATAATCTATTACATAACCCCAACCTGTCAATCACTCAAAGGCAGAAAACAGAAATCAATCCTGACAGGAGGACTGTGGGAAAAACTCGTGAGCATATGAAAGACAGTGTGTGCTCAAACTTCAGGGTTTTTCTGCACTCACAGAGAATAGGCCCATTTCTCCCACCAAGATGCACTTTTGCTTGGCAGTAAATGCTACGTGTGCGGTTGCTCTGTATCTGTGAACACTCCACCATTGGTGAGAATGAGTATCAGTACTCATTCCCGAGACTGGGAACGGGGTCCAGCACACACACATCCACACAGACCCAACAATATGATCGGTGTCCTCATAAGAAGAGATGGAGAGACACAGATATAAGAGGGAGGAAGGCCACATCAGTGACAGAGGGTGAGATTGAGTGTTACAGCTACAAGCCAAGGAATGCCAAAAATTAATGATGGTGGGGTAGATTCTCCTCTGCTAGTTTCAGAGGGAACACGGCCCTGCTACACCTTGATTTCTGATGTCAGTCCTCTAGAACTATAAGACTACACATGTTGGGTGTTTTGAGCCATTCGGATTATTAGTTTGCTGTAGCAGGCCAAGAAAACCAGTTCAGGGAGTCAACTAATACAGGATAGATCATGTATGTATAAACAGGATTGCAGGAATATCCTGGAAGACACAAAGTTAAGAAGTTGCTGATATACGTACATCCTTTAAAAAATCTTAGAATGGGTATGGGAGATTGCACTAATGTACACAGCTATGATTTAACAATAAAAAAAAAAATTTAAATATAAAATTCCTCATGGAAGCCAAATATGCTAAATGGGATGAAAATGTAGAAAAACTTAGTACTTTAAGATGACTATGAAATCCAGAGCAGCAGTCATTGGCAGACAGACTCATTACAGCTGTTAGGTCCCTAAGTAACTTCTGCACTGATGGGAAAGTTCTGGATATTTACTATCCAATGTCTAGGATACTACCTACATATGGTTTTTGGACATTTGCAGTGTGATTAATGTAACCGAGGAACAGAATTTTACATTTTATTTAGTTAATTTAAATTTTAGTTCAGCTGCATGAAGCAAATGTCTAGATTACCAAATATCCCTGGATTTCTTTATTATTATTATTTTTTATTAAATCATAGCTGCGTACATTGATATGATCATGGGGCATCATACACTAGCTTCACAGACTATTTGACACATTTTCATCACAATAGTTAACATAGCCTTCCTGGCATTTTCCCAGTTACCGTGCTAAGACATTTACATTCAAGGTTCTAACATGGAAGCCATTAGCTAGTGAAAACCATTTTTGAAAATGTAGCTCCTAGGATTTAAGACTTCTAAGTTACATATTCTTATCACTTCCTATCTGCCTAAACCTGAAAAGGCTGTACCTCTTCTGAATTGTCTACTTATCTTTGAAATAGAGGAATTAGAACACTTTAAGGCCCCATGTTTCTACATACAGCCGTACCTCCCAGTGTTACTGTTATGTTAAAAGCATCTGTATCTGCTATATTTACTGGTGTGCTATTCCCTTGGTCTCAGTTGAATCATATAGATGATACTTTTCAACACAAATCAAATTACAGCCCAAGGGACTAGAGTACACAGTTTTCTCATTGTGTGGAAGCTATGCTCTCTTAGGAACAGTGCTTTTAAGCCAATTGATTGAATCATCAAAGATATAAATGTTCTTTCTCTGAGGGAGCCACTGTCTTCCCAAGGGCTGACAGGCAGTGGGTGGCAGTCAGGTGTCTGACAAGACAGATATTCATAGCATGCTTCAAGTGACGGGATTATATAAAGGAAAACATTTAAAAAATCAAATTAGTGTCTGTACCATGGTTCCTTAAAATCAGAGGAAGAATTTCCTAATGTTACCTGTTTCACAGAAGATTTAACAAAGTAATAACACTGGGATCCTTTGTTTTCAGAGATTAGGACAAGCCTTATTTGATCTGGCAGGATGTCTGTTTTGCTGAGAATGTTTCCAGGGATTCCGTTCAATTGTTCAATTAAATTAGTAAGCGTGTGTCTGCTCTGTATCAGATACTGCGTAGTTCCAGAAAGATATATGAGATACCCTTGCTGTCCATAGAAATTTACCAAACCAGCAAGTAATAAAGAATAAAACAAATATTTTAAAACTGTTGTTCAGTGACTTTTTAACTTTATCAATTTAATTATTTGCACTTGTTTTGCAGTGCTGCTAGTTTAGATACCTGCTGATAAGATGTTACATTAATGTGATTTTTATTGTGCTTTATATAGTAGCATAGCTTTCTCCAAGCTAATAAATATTTACTTTAGGAACAAATGGGCATTGGCTATCTTAGCAACCTGATTCTTTCAGCAAGAGTTCTGTTTCTTTAGCTACATGATCTTTTAATTTTCATATTCTGCTTCCTCTGTGCTACTTATGCCCTCTCGGTCATGCACTTATGAAATATTTATTAGGTAGCTAGAGTTAGTCTCTGTTCTATACAAACAAAATGGGCAAAGATTAGGTAGCTAGAGTTAGTCTCTGTTCTATACAAACAAAATGGGCAAAGATTCGCTTTAAGGGAGATTTCCTTCTAGGGGAAGGAGAAACAGGGAACCAGGAGTATAAAATTTATGTTATTCCTCTCTCTTAACTCTTTCACTGTGACTCCCCGCTCACCACCAGTGCTTTTCATGGTGCTTTCAAAAGCTGTGCGTCAGCCAATTCCCATTTCTCCTTTCTGTGCTTTGTTATTCATCCCTTAAAGGTGATTCCATCACTCTGCCTACATTTTCACTGCAGCTGCCAGCTACAGTATACAGGGTTCCCTGGGGGAAAGGGACAGAAGAGAGACTCATATGTACATGAGTATACTGATGTTAAGTTAAAACATAGTTTGGGGAGGGATAAAATTGTTGCCAATAATGTCTTCATCAAGATTGTCACTTTGCCTTTGATTCAACTTTGAGTCATTGAGTGACTTCTAAGTGCAAATGTCAGTTCAATAAAATCATTCAACATCAATGTGACTTTAATACCTGATACTGGATTTTTTTGAAATCACAGCATACTTGAGTCTACAAATAATTTGATTGCATATGACAGGATCAAAAGTTGTGTTTAACAAATTTACTAACAAATGTTGTTGAGTACTAAACACAGGCCATGTAGTTTGCTAAAAGATTATTCGTCAGATCTCAAAGATGTTTGGGTATATGATCATTTTTCTTAGAGCTCTGAGTTCAAAAACACACATGAGCTGGTCTTTATGACCCTGGGGAGACACACATGGTGAATGAGTTCATGCCTGAGCATTCTGCTTAGCTCTGCGGCAGTACCGATACTGATGAGGTGCACAACATGCTTTAGATCTTGCTGTGTGCTTCAAGGACTCTAGCTTTGTATATAAATGCAAGGCTGGGTCTGAGAGGGTAAACTGAGCATCCTGGAAATCTCATATGACTCCCATGCTATTACTTCTTCAAACAGATGAGGATTTTTACGTCTCAGAATTTTGTACTACTATTTCTGATGAAGAATAATGCTTCTTTCTGTCACATATCTTGACTGCACTAACTTATATATGTGTAGATTCAATGAATTGCTACGAAAACTGTAGACCATTTAGGGCAAATCTCAGTAGAAAAATTCAAGGGTGATAAAGGGAAGGGAAGTGGGAAAGAAAAATGTAATGCTTGATTGGACTGGGTATTTTCTGTGATTCAGATATTAAGATATATCACGGCCAGTAGAATTCCCAGTGGAGTATGAAGATTACACCCTTACCTGTTAGGGGCCTGGCTCATTAGATTACATTAGACTTTTTTAAAAGAAAGAATTATTGCATTTCCCTGGTTACCATTAACTGCTCTGGAGAAGACTGAGAAAATGGAATTTGCACAAATACTATGCAAGAGACATCTGGGTTCTGTTTTATGCTATTAGTGCTAAACTGAGAGACAAGAGGTTTGAAGTAACTGTGGACAGCTATGGAGCTGTAGTGGTGAAAGACCAAAGGTGCAGGGAAAACAATGCTTAGCAGATTGATTCTGAGTAATATGGCTATTATTATAATAAAGTGGTGTGAATTAATGCCAAAATTTTGCTAATGTAGGGGGGCTTATCCTTCTCTAGGGTTTAAGAGGCCAGGATTACTAGAAATTTCTGATCTTTCTTACTAAAGCTAAAAGCAGTGGAGAATTTTAAACAGTCTTGGCTCTTGGGGAGATTTCAGGAAAAGTAACTTCTAATTAAAGAAATAGTATATTTTGAGTATAAGAATAATAGCAAATGCTAATATAATCTCTTATATTTCCAGACACTGTATTACATGTTTTGAGTATTTTAACTTTTTTTAGTATTAGTATGTTTATTTATTTTTAAATTTTAAATTAATATGAGGCTATAAATTTTTAGGTTACAATGTTCTGGCTTCCAAGTTAAAATGAAAGCTGTAGAAGAGCCCTTTGCCCCAGGGGTGTGATGAATAACCTCACATCATGCACATTAGCAAGATCCCACCAAACACCCTCTGTCTTTCCTCCAATTGTCCTCCCACTTCACTCGTCTCTCCCTCTTCACCCCTCCCCCTTGCTAAAATATTGTTTGTGTTTTATTGTTCATATGACCATGTAATTTTTTTTTTTTTTTGAGACAGAGTTTCACTATAAAAAAAAAAAAAAAAAAGAACTAAAAGTTGACCTTCCGTTTGATTTAGCAATCCCATTACTAGGTTTCTACCCTGGAGAACAAAAGTATTTTTAACACTTTTAATGTTTACAACACCCCCAATGAAGGTGACACTACTCAAACTCACTTTACTCATTCAGGAAAATATTCACAGAGAGATTAAACAACTTAGCCAAGGGCAATTAGCCGATAAAGAGGTGGAGCTGGAATGTGAATCTGGATCTCTGCCTGCAGAGTCCACGCTTTTCACCACTAAACAAGTAGAAGTTCAGGAAACTGGCAGAGAAGGGCACATGTATATCATTAGGGATCCTACTAATGCTCACCTTCCCCATGCCACTGCAGAGGACGATCAAAAAGGGTTTGCATTTATATGGGAAAAAGTTCAAAGCCTCCAGCATGTTGTTTTAGTAAAAGGTGAATTCTATTTAAATGATAATAATATTGCATAAAGAGGTATAGTCTGCCATAAAAGATCATGACAGTCATCCCCTGTCCTCTGCTAAGTTGTACTGGTGATTTAAATTATTCGTCAAGTTGAGAAGACAAAGACATACTGAGATGGACTGTTCAAGGTGAAAGAAAAAATTACTATTTATAAGTTTGCCTTTAGGTAAATATTAGGTAAATTTTGGTAAAATCATATACTTAAATGGGATATAACTTGGGGAAGATGTGTAGTCAAGTATAAAAAAAAAATGTTTCTGAAGAGCTTAATAAAAATTTGTATTTTCTCTATGATATTTAAAGCGTCAATTACAAAGACTCAAGCAGAGATTGATGTCTCTGTAAAAAATATCACAAGTTACTCTGCAGTGTCCACAGGTTTTTGACATAATGATTTATAGTAGTTGTTTACTTCTTTTTGGAAAGATAATTATTAGGCTGCTGGTTCCCACTGGTTGAGACTCATCTCATTACTTAAGAATATTAAATTACAAAAAGAGATTCCATTACTGTACTTGGTGATATAAAAGATGCATTTAAACAAGTCAGTTTGTATTCAATGGAGCTGTTTATATGGAAAGAAAAAAACACAATAATACGATAAAATGAGAGAAACAAATATCTTAAAGTGTCAAGAAAGTGTGGGTAGATACCTGCTCTTGGCCCTGATTGCTCCTTATCTTCCCAGATGGTTGTGTTTTTGGAGGATGACCCAAATGGACTGAATTGGAGGGCCCTGTAATCCTCTGGCATCTACAGCAAAGAACCAGAAAATGATACAGAAGGCAAGAAGAGGGCAAAGTCAGGACATTTCTTTCCCTGGCTCCTGTATCACTGTGACATGGAGGCGTCACTTCACTGACCTATACGACTTGGGTCAGGCTTCTCTGACCACTTGAGGCTTCTCTGTTCAGCTCTCTCACATTCTGGTGAATACACCCTCCTTTTCCCTTACTAGCCTGCCCTAGTGATAGCTCCCTAATGTCTGTAGGCTTGGCATACTGCCCTATCCCTTCAAGCTGTTTAGAAAGCCTGCCTACTTTTTTTTTTTTTTTTAAGAGTGCAAACTTACCCCAAATTATACAAAGGAAAATCCCTTTCTTATCAAGATCTTGACTAATATTACAAATGGAATCAGAAATGGCCTAAGAATACAAAGCCAAATTGAGGTTCTGGGTTCATTCTTCTCATCTTAACAGAGAAAAAGAGAACTCTTGAATAGTATGTTAAAAACATAGTTGTTGTTGTTGTTGTTGTTGTTTTTTTGTTGTTGTTGTTTTTATCAGCAAGTGTTTTACTCAGCAAGTTACCAAATAAAACAGTTGCTTCATATAAACAAATAATAATCATCCTACTGTTTTTACCATCTTAGCTTTATTACTTAAATATTAATATACCAGATTGGCAGTTTAATTTTAGTCAATCCATTTAGTCTTTTTGTTTTATTGTATGGTACTATACAGCAATTTTCTTAAAGTTTTAATATCTTCTTTTCCTTTTTTAATATGACCCTTCCTTTCTTCGTCCTTCATCAAGAGTGATCCTGAGCCTACCTTCATCAAGGTAATCCTGAGCCTACCTCTTTCAGCCTTCCTACTTCATTGCAGATCTTTTACTTTCTTTGCACCTAGTTCTTTTTTGTTTGGGGGCAGAGTCTTACTTTTTCCCTGGGTAGAGTTTCATGGCTCCATAGCTCACAGCAATCGCAACTCTTGAGTTCAAGCAATTCTCTTACCTCAAACTCCCAAGTGGCTGGGACTACAAGCACCCACCACAATGTCCAGCTAATTTTAGAGATGGAATCTCACTCTTTCTCAGGGTGGTTTCAAAACTGCGAGCTCAGGCAATCCACCCACCTCAGCCTCCCCAAGTGCTAGGATTACATGTGTGAGCCACCATGTAATTCTTTATGAGGGATACTAGGAAAATGGACCCCCAAACTGGGGTCTAGGCCAGAAGGCACTGTGAGTTCTTGGCTTCATGCAGGAAAGAATTCAAGAGAAAGTCAACAGGGTAGGGCAATTGTAAATTTATAGAAGTAACAAAGAGAAAGAATGACTTTTCCTTAGGCAGAGCAGTTCTGATGAATTTTGTCAGAAAATAGGGCAGTGTAGATGTCTACAAGTTATAAACAGTGTAGTAGTTAAAACCTTTATGTGGTGTGTTGAATACTGATAACTAAAAGTGATCAATTCCTAATCTCTAACATGTATAAATATTAATGTATTTGGGAAAAAGTATCTTTGCAAACACAGGTAAGAATCTGGACATGAGAAGATTACTCTGGATTCTCTGCACAGGCCATAAATGCTCTCAGAAGTGGAGCCAGAGGAAGTTTCATACAAGGAAACACAGACAAGAGGGTGATGTGAGGATGGAGGCAGAGATTGGACTGGCATGGCTATAAACCCAGGAAGGGTGGATGACATCAGACAAGGACCAAGTTTTCCCTAGAACTTCCAGACAGAATGTGTTCCTACCACAATTTAGACTTCTAGACCCTGTGTGAGAATACACATCTGTTTTAAGCCATCAAGTTTGAAGTTTTTTGATGCAGTAGTCACAGGAAACTGAATATACCCTTATTATGTGTAAATATATTCTTATTATCCTATGCATTATTTATGGATTAAATAAAGTGCTCACAAAAGCCTTAGTATTCTTTTGGATTAAATAAAGTGCTCACAAAAGCCTTAGTATTCTTTTTCAGATGAAGATGCAAAGATAAACAAGATGTATGGAGTTGCCCAAAGTCACTTATACCACTGATAAATGACCTAGATGGGGTTGGAACTAAGAGAGTCCTGCTTTGGTGCCCACACTCTTCATACCCAACCACCACATCATAGACACTGTGTCTCATTACAAAGACACTAGGACAAGTTCAGCTTTTATTATCATCAAAGTCAAACAGTGGAACAAATTTTGCCTTATATATTAGGAAATTTATTTATTTATTTTTATTTATTTATTTTTGAATATGCATTGGATAATTTTTTTAATTTTTATTTATTAAATCATAGCTGTGTACATTAATGCAGTCATGGCATACAATGTGCTGGTTTTATATACAATTTGAAATATTTTCACCAAGCTGGTTAACATAGCCTTCATGGCATTTTCTTAGTTATTGTGCTAAGACATTTATATTCTACATTTAGTAAGTTTCACATGTACCCTTATAACATGCATTATAGGTGTGGTCCCACCAATTATCCTCCCTCCACCCATCTTCCCCACTCCCCTCTCCTCCCTTTCCCCTTTCCCCATATTCTTGGGCTATAATTGAGTTATAGCTTTCATATAAAAGCCATAAATTAGTTTCATAGTAGGGCTGAGTACATTGGACACTTTTTCTTTCACTCGTGAGACACTTTGCTAAGAAGAATGTGTTACAGCTACATCCATGTAAACGTGACAGAGGTAAAGTCTCCATCTTTCTTTAAGGCTGCATAACATTCCGTGGTGTAGATATACCACAATTTATTAATCCATTCATAGGTCTATGGGCATTTGGGCTTCTTCCATGATGTAGCAATTATGGAATGGGTTGGAATAAACTTCTGGTACAAATATTTTTGTTTTAAGGTGATTTTTGGAGTTCTGGATATATACCTAGAGGAGGAATTGTAGGATGGAATGGAGAGTCTCTTTTTAGATCTCTAAGTGTTCTTCAAATATCTTTTCAAAAGGAATGTATTTTTTTCCCCACAATTTTTTTTTCCTTTTTTATTATTAAATTATAGCTGTGTGCATTAATGTAATCATGAGGCACCATACACTGGTTTTATAGACTGTTTGACACATTTTCATTACACTAGTTAACATAGCCTTCCTGGCATTTTTTAAGTTATTGTGTTAAGACATTTACATTCTACATTTATTAAGTTTCACATATACCCTTGTAAGATGCAGCACAGGTGTAATCCCACCAATCACCCTCCCTCCGCCCATCCTCCCCCATCCCTCCTCTATATTTCCTCCTTCCCCCTATTCTTAGGTTATAACTGGGTTATAGCTTTCATGTGAAAGCTCTAAATTAGTTTCATAGTAGGGCTGAGTACATTGGGTACTTTTTCTTCCATTCTTGACATACTTTACTAAGAAGAATATGTTCCAGCTCCATGTAAACATGAAAGAGGTAAAGTCTCCATCTTTCTTTAAGGCTGCATAATATTCCATGGTGTACATATACTACAATTTATTGATCTATTCATGGGTTTATGGGCACTTGGGCTTCTGCCATGACTTAGTAATTATGAATTGGGTTGCAATAAACATTCTGGTACAAATATAATTTTATTATATCATGGTGGTGAACTTTGCCAGTCACCTAACTTTAGATTATAAAGTGAGAGAGTGGACAGTACCATTGAGAGACTGAACAGTCTTTGA
>CAUYPK010073844.1:0-14843 GCA_963574355.1 Loris lydekkerianus
TCCCCCAAAAAAGAACACGGCAGGGGAGAGAAAAATATAAGCAGAAGATCCCATCTAGAGAGCTAAATTTTAACTTGTCTCTCTTAGATCTCTCCTCCCCTTCAGTCTTCTGCAAAGATAATAAAAATAATGGCAAAGTCAAAAAAAAAAAAAAAAAAAAAAAAAAAAAAAAAAAAAAAAGAAACTTACCATCTTACCAGACAGTGTTTTAATATGCTGTAGTTTTATTTTGTTTGTGTAATATTCTGTTTAAAATATGAATAGTTCCTGGATATGACCCTCATGCAGTTTGGTCAGAGGAGCTCCCCTTTCTTCTTTGTTACTCGTCTGCATCCCATCTACTACTAATATTGAAACTTTAATTCCACTAGTGGTGTCTAATGATAGAATAAAGGGGTATGGAGGTAGGAGACTTTATCCCCTGATCCTGCTTTATGTAGTATCTGAGAAAGTTGGAGTCGTCAGCGCCTTTCTTCCCTTGCCTCTGGAGCCTTCATGACAGCTCTTCAGTGGGAGCATGTAGGAGAGCCTGAGTCAGGTGTATCCAACTCTCATCTTGTTACTTCTTTTCTTACCAGCTTTTATTGATTTCTTAGCATCTTTAGCATTAGCTCCAAACTCCTTAGGATACTGGTTCTCGACCTTCCTAATGCCACAATGTATTTTTGTTGTTAAAAAGGGGTTGCAACCCACAGGTTGAGAACCGCTGCCTTAGGAGAACATCTAAGCTTTTTCTAATTTGGTGCATGTCCAGTCTCATACATGCTCCTTAGGGTCTAGCCATACTTGAATTCATGTAGTTGTCTAAACATGGGTGTCTCTGGCACAGAGGTATCCAGAAATATTTCTTGAGTAAATGAATATGGTATATGTCAAGTTGTACTGTTTTATATGCTAACCTGCTTTTATTTGATGGCCAACTCTTGAGTTTCCTTTAATATTAAGGCCAAGAATTCTCTTTTCAGAGGTCTTCTCTGCTTTTGTCTATCCTAGTAGAACCTTTTGCTCTAATTCCAAAAGCTTTCAGGCCACATATTTCTATTATAATAGCTAATTTTCTTTTTCATCTCCATTAGTGTGTGAGGTTCTTGAGAGCCAGGAACCATATCTTATTTACATTAGTACCCCCTAATGCTGGGCCTCTTCTTCGTAGGCACTTTCTATTACAAAAATCCTTAAACACATCAGGGTGAATTGTGTTTAACTTACCTTAGTTTTGAGCCTGGAGCCTGATTAAGCACACAACTCACATGCCTCTTGCATATTGACTGCCACACTAGAAAAAATTTTTTTTCCTTTCCACAGTGTTTTATTGGGTCAAGATTAATCAAGAAATGTGTAAGTTCCAAATGCTTTACGCCCCAGGCTCAAAACTAGCATGAGTTTTTTTGTTTTTTGGAAGAAAATCTTACAACTTTACAAAACTAGCATGAGTTAAATACAGTTCACGTGCTTGATCTAATAAAACATTGTGGCCCCAAGGGCAAAAAAATTTTTTTCTAGTGTGGCAGTTAGTGTGTTAAGATAATTCTTGTTCTTGTTAACCAATATTTAAAAAATATTTATATTATATAATGTTATATGTTGAATATCCCTGGCTTTTAAATTTCATTTCCTTGTCTTTTCAAGGTGAAAATTGCTTTTGTCACTTGACTACCGAAGTAATCGGTATTCCAAAAACTGTGTATCATGACAGTCATAATTAGTATAATGTGATTGCCTGTTCTAGGATTGGGGTATTGAGTAGGAAGAGAATTGCAGAGTTCATCCTCATGTGGAGGAATTATCTGAGCACTTTAAATAATTGGCCAAGATTATGTAAGCCTTATCCTTTTAGATAAGTACGTCTGGAGTTTTATACATTTTAAACTGGTGACTCATTAAACTGTATTCCTACTTAGGATCTAACTATTGTTTATATAGTTGTTTCCTAATTTCCATTCTCTTTTATCAATGCTGCTTTTCATTTATAGTTTGACATAAAAATTTGTGTAATCTGGGTATTTTGTAGAATTAATGACTCAATGGGTGATACATTATTTTTACTAAAGAAAGGCTTCATTTTAAATGTTCTTCTTTTTTAAAGTCCAGGATCTTAATCATTTACTGTAAGTTTTTATTTTCTTTCTGATTTTAGTTATCTTATCATTTAGGTGAAGTAATAGTCAAGGAAACTGTAAGCACACTATAAATATCTTGGAATTTTGGGGGCATGAATCTAAGTGGGAAAATAAAAATGTATTTAGGTATTTTTTTAAAAAATAACAAATTAGGGCTTGGGATTAAGGACACATCTGATCACTTTTTTCCCTGGTGTACAGCAGCTCTTCAATTGCTTATAGCACACCAGCTTTAAGAGATTCACTCTTTCACATTTTTTAAAAAATTGTTTTAAAATGTTACCCATTTTATTTTTATTATTTTTAGATATAAGACTCTTACAGTACTGCCTAGGCTGGTCTTGAATTTCTGGGTTCAAGCAGTCTTTCCACCTCAGCTTCCTGAGCTGACACTGCAAGCACATACCACTGTGCCTGGCCATTTTACTCTTTTTAAATGTACAGTTCAGTGGCATTAATTATATTCAGGTGTTGTATAACCCATCACTGCTGTTTCTAAAACATTTTCATTAACCCAAACAGAAACTCTGTCACCATTAAGCAATAACTCCTTATTCTTCCCTTCTCATCTTCTGTGGTAACCCATATCCTACTTTCTGTTTCTATGAATTTGCCTATTTTAGATATTTTGTATAATAATACAAAATTTATCCTTTTGTGTCTAGCTTGTTTCATTTAATATAATGTTTTCAGAGTTCATTCATGTATCAGAACATTATCCTTTTTATGGCTAAATAATATTATATATATATATATATATATATATATATACCACATTTTGTCCATTCATCTGTTGATAGACACGTGGGTTGTTCCCACATTTTGGGGTATTGTAAATAAAGCCTCAATGAACGTTGGCATACATGTATCTGTTTGGGTCCCTGTTTTTAATTCTTTTGAGTGTATACCCAGAATTGGAATTGCTGGGTCATAGGACAATCTAGCTTTTTGAGGAGCTCCTGGACTCTTTTCCACAGCGGCTGCACCATTTTATAAACCCACCAACAGCTACAGGCATTCATTCTTAAGAGATAATTCTACCTGTAAGGTCTTTAGTTACATGACCTGGGATGAGTCATTTGTCATCTTATTTTTAAAAGTAGAACTTGGGGTAGTGCCTGTGACTCAAGGAGTAGGGTGCTGGCCCCATATACTGGAGGGGGTGGGTTCAAACCTGGCCCCGGCCAAAAATAGCAAAAAAAAAAAAAAAAAAAAGTAGAGCTTGAATTATATAATCTATGAATTTTCTTCTATCTCTAAAGTTCTGTGACTCTGGCTTTATAATGA
Source organism: Loris lydekkerianus (assembly GCA_963574355.1). Lineage (NCBI taxonomy): Eukaryota > Metazoa > Chordata > Mammalia > Primates > Lorisidae > Loris > Loris lydekkerianus. The sequence goes on from CAUYPK010073844.1 coordinate 3,408, forward strand.
ATTGCCATGATGTTTACATTTGCAGTGGTTCGCTTCTCCTTCCTTTTTTTTTTTTTAAACCCAAACCCTGGGTGGAGTGATGTGGCATCACAGCTCACAGCAACTTCAAACTCTTGACTTTAAGCGATTCTCTTGCCTCAGCCTCCCAAGTAGCTGGGATGACATCTGGCTATTTTTTGGTTGCAATTGTCACTGTTGTTTAGCTGGCCTGGGCCAGGCTTGAATCCACCAGCCTCGGTTTATGTGGCTGGCGACCTACTCACTGAGCTACAGGCACTGAGCCTAGATCCTTTTTTTGATGTAAAGTTTCAGAGAACTTATTTCTAGATAAGTTCTAGATAAGAACTTATTTCTAGATAAGTTTCTAGATGACTTTACCTCAAAGTTTCATTAAGAATTACTGTAAAATTAAAAATTAAAGAATAATTATCATAGCAAAAGATGAAAAATTTGAAATAGAAGTGTATTTAGTTGGCATATGAGCAAGGCTTAATTTAGTACACGCTTTAAATAGTTGTTACTGGGAGGCGCCTGTGGCTCAGTGAGTAGGGCACTGGCCCCATATACCAACGGTGGCAGGTTCAAACCTGGCCCTGGCCAAACTGCAACAACAACAACAAAGAAATGCCGGGTGTTGTAGCTGGCACCTGTAATCCCAGCTACTTGGGAGGCTGAGACAAGAGAATCGCCTAAGCCCAAAAGCTGGAGGCTACTGTGAGGTGTGATGCCAGGGCACTCTACCCAGGGCAACAAAGTGAGACTGTCTCAAAAATAAATAAATAAATAAATAATAGTTGTTACTTTCAGTAGAATTTGGGCACTTTGGAACTTGTGTTACCAAAATTTGTATATTTCATTCTATGTAATCATGTCCCTGTAGATATATTAGTATAAATTAATTTGCATAGCACCTCAGATATATAGCAGAACATATTATACTACTGTGAGTAGGAAGATTAGAGTCCTGGATCTCATTTTATGGGTGTTCTATAAGAAGGCCACAATGCCTCCCCCAAACCATAATTTTTTAAGGAAAAACAGTTTCAGTAGTGATTATTTCTTGGCTACTGATAACTGAATAGAGAGAAGACTAGGAATAGTTCTTGCTTTCTGATCAAAAAGCCATTTTTTAAACTGGCTATAAAACCTGTTAGTATATAGTCTGGCAGAAAAAGGGTTGTCCACTTCATATTCTGAAGTATTTTAAAATTTGATTTTAGTACTTATGGTTTTCCAGATCGCCCTTGTTGAGATTAAAGAGGTAACTGTTTTACCCCTTCCACCTTCCCCTCAATTCAATGAATTAATTGCTGTTAAATCCCAGGTTCTTTAATTTGTTTCTTGAGGTTTTAGTGGAGAAGGAAGGAAGTCAGCATAATAACTGACTGTCCTGAATTCTGCTATTAGTCCCAGAAGATACTACAAAAGACTGTTCTCCCCGCGGGTGACTATAGTTTGAAAGGGATGGTATGCCATGAGTATTCTTGGAACTTGACTTGGCTGTTTCTGTGCCTTATTGGAAGAAGCTGGAAGGCCTGGGTTGGATCTCCAGGCATCTTTGGAATAATCAGGAGACTTAGCAGCCTGTCTTGCAAACAGGGCTCAGTGCCCTGGTAATCTTTTTTTGTTTGTTTGTTTGTTTTATCTCTTACATGGTTTCTAATGCTTGTTCTTGTCAGAAATAGGAATCTGCGCTTCACTTTGTCCATCTCTTCTCCTAGGCTACGGTGTTAAATTAAAGCTTATTTTTCTATTGATTCACTCGGTCCTAAGTTTTACACATCAAAAGCAGGGTTTTACTTTTTCCTTTTGCAAAACTGCTTATATTTTTCTTAGGATGGGAAAATGGACCAACACTAAAAACTACACCTGCTGCTAATTAAAAAAACTGAATGATTTTTGTTTACATGAATAGCACTTGAATATGCTAGAATTTGCCTTCATTTTCAAAGTGAAGTGAGATAATCTTAGAACTTTAAGAAATCTTTTGTGCATGTAGTTAAAAAGGAGTGATGTTCAATTTTGATGAATGTCTTATAAATTCTTGACTGTAGAGACTGTGGTGAGAATTTGTCTAGCATGTAATCTCTCGTGTTAGTTTGCTTCATCATACCCTTTCATCAGCCTTTGGTCTCACTGCCTACAGCATGAGCTCACATTCTCATTTGTTAGACTTACAAGATAGTAGCATACCAGACAGTAGTAAAAATCTCCTCGGATATCTTTCTGCTAGGGGACTAAAATTAAGAGCTAGATGTTTATCTCTTAAGGACCATTTAAGGAGAGTTGTTCCCTTTGCAACTAGCTAATTTATTTCCTTTAGGTGGCTTCAAAATTGTCTGTTCTAAAATTCCAATTAAGCCTTCATCTATTTCTAAGTTTTTATTATTGTGAAACATTTTTGGCAGTGGAAGTCTGGTCTCTACCAGTTCCAAGTGACTGGTGGTAGCTTTTCTGTGCAGAGTCAGGGCGGGGAACAGAAGGTCAGGTTTCAAGGGGTGCAGAGAATAGGGTAAAGGAGTTAGCTATAACAACTAATCAGCTTGCCCCTCTTTATTTTCTCTCCCTGGCATTGACATCCTATTGCTGCAGGGGCCATGTATGTTTTCTACCTTATCCTTCTATGCCCCAAACCAAACCAAACCAAACTAACCAGCAAACCAAACCAAAAACCCCCAACAATTAACAATCCTCTCTACAACCATCTCGTATCTTTTGTCTTGATAAAATCCCTTTTATATTTCTCTACCTTTCCTATTTGCTTAGAGTCAATAAACATTTTGAGGAATATGAAGGTTTATACAAGGTTTTAAGACCGTACCGTGAACTAAATAAATAATATTCATGTACATGTATATGTATTTCAAACTCACTCTTGGGTGTACAGGTGATACCAGTGAGGAATGTCAAGTTACTGTATAGTTCTAGGAAGGCATTGGTCTGCAGGTATGAGGGTGAGATTAATTTTTTATGCTTTAACACATTAACTGCCTTGGGAGTTGTATTTAATGCTAGTTTTGAGGCCAGGGCCTTGTGAAGCCGTACACAGCGCACGTGTGTGTTGCCTTATTTTGACCTAATAAAACACTGTGGCCGCAAGGGAAAATTATTTTTTTCTAGCGTGGCAGCCAGTATGGAAATCCAAGATGAGGAGGTAGAAGTAGGAGGATAATATACTCTCAGAGTGTGCAGGATAAGGGGAAGGGAAAGTTGGAGTGCAGTAAAAGAAGAGAACCTGTGAGGAGTAAAGGGAGATCTGCAGCTGCTTGAAAGGCATGAACATAGGTCAGTACATTAGAAAAATGGGAATTGCCTTCTTTTTTCTTTGCATAAAATTTGATATGAATATCTATATTTTTATTAAATCAAGGCCTACTTTTACAACCTTCCCTAGTATGAGACCTGATTAAGGAGTTTCCTTTTCCTGAAGTGTAGCATATACCAATTTTTAATTCTAGTCTTTGCTATTTGAAAATGCTAATAATCTATGATTTATGATTTTTAAAGTGAATTAATTTGCTCTGTACATTGCCATAAAATATTGTGGGCTCCAGCTTTGTGATTAGTTTTAGTAAGGACAAAGGTATTTTATATGTGGCCTATATTAGGATTAAACAACTTTTTTATTTTGTTCTTTCCCCTGCTGTAAGTGGAGTAATGTCTTAATCAATAAGGAACATCTTTGACCAATGGTAGGTGATAGGTAGTTTTGAGTTTTATTCTCCCATCAATGGTTTTATTGTTCTTTTTTAGAAACGAGAAAATAAAGCAGGCAAGACTTTTTTGGATGTGTGAAAAGTCATTCTTTGAGGTTCCTCAGAGTTTCTTACAGAATTTTGTTTCTGTTTCCATGTAGCTAGGTGGAGCATAAATAATTACATGTTGCATTTTACTTCATAACAGTATAAAATGAACTTCTCCTAATGAAATCTCTACCTTAGACATTAAGTTCCTCAAGAGCAGTTTCTAGATCTTTCATAAATCTTTCAGCTTAGCACTCCCCATAGTATAAAAGTAAAACCCAGCTGTTAAGTGGGGTACAAAATGTGGCATGTTGCTATTCTGCATAGATGATCAATAGTTACAGAGGCAGTGAACAACTTGTCAGAACTATAGTCCCTAGGAGAGGGTAGTTGCTCAAAATTTTTTGAAAGAATGAGGATTTTTTCCCCATTAACTAGTGCTAATATGGATTATTTGTTTAAGTTTACATTCAGTATTTTATTCTTTGTTATTCTGAAATAGAACTATATTGGGGAGTTGTACTTTATTTTTACAGCAAAGTATTATTTAACATTTGGTCACATTGACTAAAATAATCCTTTGTTATTAGGTTGCTATGGTTTGAGTATGTATCCCAAAACTCATGTGTTGGAAATTTAATTGCTGTTGTAATAGTATTAAGAAGTGGGATTTTAAGAAGTAATTAGGATATAAGGGCTCTGTCTTTATCAAAGGATAACTGTCATTATCTTGTGAGTGGTTAGTTATCTTGGGACGGGGCTCCTCATAAAAGGATACGTTCTACCCCCATTCCCTTTGTTGAGTGTCCTTCCTCACCATGTGTTGCCTCCCACCATGGGATGATCCTCACCAGGTGCTGGTGCCATGCTCTTGGACTTCCTCAGCATCCAGAACTGTGAGGTTAATAAATTCATATTCTTCATAAATTACCCAGGGTGTGGTATTCTGTTACAGCAACAGAAAATGGACTAAGACACAGACACAAAATTAACGTATTATCTTAAATAATTCAACGAAAACTACTTGAGGTTCATTTCCTGTGTTTGACTTTCCCCACTTGTGTTTCTCCCGTTTAAAGTCCTTTGGTCTTGACTTTTGATGCTTCTTCTGTTGGTGGTATGTCTGGTCTTTTCAGAAAAACTGGTTAAAACCCTCTTTTGTACAAAAGGGTTTATTCTTGTTTGCATTATGATTTTCATTTCTGAGTCTGAACTTTCTGAAAAAAATTAAGGCAAGCAAAAAAATAGGAGAAAGGTCCAACTCTGAGGTCTTTTAATACTATCTGGTGTAATCAAGCATTTCTGTTTAAAGATACAACTAATTTTCAGATGAAATTAGGTTATGTCATTCTCTGGGGATATTGTAGAGAAACTTAGGTTTTAATTGCAAAGGACTGTGAGTAAGTGTATCAGCTAGCTCTGTTGATTTGCTTGAATATATTATTTAGTCCTTAGAGTAGATTTCTACCATTGTTTGTCCAATACTTTGGCATTATTAACACATTAGCTGCCATGTGAATTGTATTTAACTTAAGCTGGCTTTAAGCACAGGGTCTTGAACCATACATAACTCACGTGTTTCTTGACCTGTATGAACTAACAAAACACTGGCCACAAGGGAAAACTTTTTTTTCTAGTGTGGCAGTCATTTAATATTACTAAATGAACTAGAATTTAGTCGAAAATTTAAAGCCTTAGTAATTGGATTAATTCATGCCAGTTACTATCATATAGCAGTGTTCTTCATAATTTTTTCTGTGGCATCACAGCTCACAGCAACCTCAAACTCTTGGGCTTATGCGATTCTCTTGCCTCAGCCTCCCAAGTAGCTGGGACCACAGGTGCTACCACAATGCCTGGCTATTTGTTTTTGTTGTTGTTGCAGTTGTCATTGTTGTTTTAGCTGGCCCAGGCTGGGTGCGAACCTGCCAGCCTCAGTGTATGTGGCTGGGGCCCTGTCCACTGAGCTACGGGTGCCGCTATAAAAGAACTTCTAAAAGCTGTCTGAATGGGAAGAGAATGTGACTATAAAGGGATAGCCTGAGACAGCTGCATCTACTCTGTGACCTATACAGATAGGTGGTGATTACATAAATTCATACATACATTAAAATCATAGAACAGTGCACCAAAAGAAAGAAAATAGCATTGTATTCTCTTGCACATGTTTTGAGTGACATCTAGAAACTTTTTTTATTTTAGGTTTAAAACATTGCAAATTGAATAATTTTTAGTGGGTTATAAATATAATTGGCCCTGGCCAGTCATGGTGGCTCACACCAATAATCTTATCACTCTGGGAGGCTGAGGCAGGAGAATCACTTGAGCTCAGGAGTTTGAGACCAGCTTTCATAACAGTGAGACCCCATTTGTACTAAAAATAGAAAAAAGTAGGTGAACATTGTGGTGTGCACCTATAGTCCCTGCTGAGGCAGGAGAGTCACTTGAACTCAGCAGTTGAGGTTGTTGTGAGCTAGGCTGAAGCCATGCCACTCTGTTTCCTGGGGAAACAGTGAGACTCTATGTCTCAAAAAAAGAAAAAAGTATATATATATAATCAGTCCTCTGTATCCACAGGTTCTGCATCTGTGGATTCATCCAGCCATGGATTGAAACTATTCAACAAAAATAAACAGTTGAAAATTAATGTAAATAAAATAACACAAATAAAAAACAGTGTAACAACTATTTACATTGTATTAGATATTATAAACCTAGAGATTAAAGTATATGGGAAGGGAGGTTATATACAAATCCTGTGCTGTTTTATATAAAGGACATGGTGTGTATTTGTGTCTGCTGGGGTGGGAGGTCTTAGAACCAATCCCCCACAGATACCAAAGGATGACTATAGTGACATTTTAAAATAAAACTGCTACATCATTATTTTAAATATATCCAGGAATCTAAATACCACAGTAATTTATTATTTACCATTATCCATTTTAAAACATATATGAATAGGCTTTAACAGGTGGAAGTTATACGTTATTCCTGGTTTTCTTTGGAATAATGTATAACTTCCTTCAGAATTTTTTTTTGTTTGTTTGTTTTGAGACAGTCTCACTTTGTCAGCCTGGGTAGAGTGCTGTGGCATCACAGCTCACAGCAACCTCAAACTCTTGGGCTTAAGCGATTCTCTTGCCTCAGCCTCCCAATTAGCTGGGACTACAGGCGCCCACCACAAGGCCCAGCTATTTTTTTGTTGCAGTTGTCATTGTTGTTTAGCTGGCCCAGGCTGGGTTTGAACACGCCAATCTTGGTTCATGTGGCTGGCACCATAACCACTGTGCTCTGGGCACCAAGCCATTCCCTCAGAATTTTATCCTAATGTTTATGTTAGAACCTGCCACCCTACGTGTATGTGGCTGGCACCCTGCCAACTGAGCTATGGGTGCCACCAAATTCTTCTACTTTTAATGAATTTTTACTACTTATTTTGGATTTTGACTTATAATCAAAACAACATAAATATGGCTTTTTAATAGTTAAAGGTAAAAATTTATTAGAAATGCATTATATTAGCTATTGCTATAATAATGCTGTGTAATAAATAATCTGAAAATCTCAGTGACTTAAAACAAGATTTCCTTTTTTCCCTTCATGAGTCTCCAGGTCAGTTGGGATTTGGTTGATCTTAGCTGAGCTTGGTGGGGTTCAGTTGAATTTGGCTCCAAGCTCCTACGTATGTTCTGTGTATCTCATCTTCTCATGGAGCTAGCAAAAGGACAATAGGGGGCTAAGAAAAAACACACATAGGAAGCCCGCTAAGGCTTCTGGCATACTGCCCACATTGTTGACAAAATCTGCTAACTTAGGTCAGCATCAGTAAGGCAGGGAAATAACACTTTGCCTATCCAGTGGTAGTACTGCAAAGTTTTAGATACATAATTTGACAATAGGGAGGAACTGAAAAATTGGAAACAAGTATCCAACTTATCTGATGCATTTTTTGTGAGATATTTTTTTCCTGTATCTGTAGATTTTAATAGAATGAGACTTCTAAAATTAGATTTAAAGCAGTAGGAGTTAGCCAGGCAAAGAGGAGATGGAGGCAATGGGCAGAAAATATTTAGGGCTAAGGAACAACATTTGCCAAAGTAAAAGATAGTTTGGGGAACTACAGAGTTCAGAATATCCAAAGCAAAGGGTGAGAGAGGTTTAAGTGTTTACTAGAAAGAGAATGGGCAGGAAAGTAATGCAAGGTTGCTACAAAAGAACCCTTTATGTCTTATCAGGGAGTTTAGACTTTAATTTGGACTCAATGGGAAAATCACTGGGAAGTTTCAATAGAGTAGTAAGGTGATCAGATGTGCTTCTCCTCTAGAAAAAACTCCCCATTTTTGGCTGTTTATGCATATTAAATTGATGTTAGGTAAGACAAGAGACCAAGAAGAGACTGGAAAAAAAAAAAACAAACAAACCCAGGTGAGGAGTGAAGTCACCTAAACTAAGGAAATGGAATCAAGGCCAAAAGAGATGTTGAGCCACAGAAAACTAATTTGAACTCTTTTCACCTAATGAGTAAATTAGTCACATTCTCTCATTTATATGTAATTTAAATGTTAGAATGAGCAGTTTGGCTCGGTGCCCAGAGCTCAGTGAGTAGGGTGCAGGCCACATACACTGAGGCTGGTGGGTTCAAACCCAGCCAGGGCCTGCCAAACAATGACAACTACAACCAAAAAAGAGCCCGGGCATTGTGGCAAGCGCCTGTAGTCCCAGCTACTTGGGAGGCTGAGGCAAGAGAGTTGCTTAAGCCCAAGAGTTTGAGGTTGCTGTGAGCTGTGATGCCATAGCATTCTACTGAGGGCAATATAGTGAGACTGTTTCAAAAAAAAAAAAAAAAAAGAAAGAAAGAAAAGAAGGAATAAGGGCAGTTTTTGATTAATGTATGTCTTCAGTCTTTAATTTTATAAAATAATGTGAAAGCATGTTAAAATGATTTGTAAAGAGTAAAGGTATTTTTTGTTTTTTTGAAACAGGGTCTGTCTCTGTCATCCAGGGTAGAGTGTGGTGGTGTCATCATAGCTCACTGCAACCTCAGGCTTTTGGGCTCAAATTATCCTATCTGTGCTTTCCCCATAGCTGGGACTACAGGCACATGCCACCACACTCTGCTGATTTTTTTATTTTTGGTAGAGACAGGGTCTTGCTCTTGCGCAGGCTGATCTCAAGCTCCTAGCCTTGAGTGATTTTCCCCATCTCTAACTCCTAAAGGGCTAGGATTACAGGCATCAGTTGAAATGCCACTTAATATCATATTAATATTAATAATATTATGTGGGATGTTTTTACTCTTTCTCCTTTTTTGAGACTCACTCTTTTCCCTGGGCTAGGGTGTAGCTATCATAGTTCACTGCAACCTCTAGCACAGCAGTTATCACCATGTGGGTCGCAACCCACAGGAACTGTATTAAAGGGCCGCGGCATTAGGAAGGTTGAGAACCACTGCTCTAGCATCTGGACTCAATCCATGCTCTTGCCTCAGCCTTCTGAGTAGCTGAGACTACAGGTGCATGCCACCACACCTGGATAATTTTTAGTATTTTTTTGTAGAGATGGAGTTTTGTCATGTTGCTCAGGATGGTTTTGAACTCCTGGCTTCAAGTGATCTTCTGGCTTTGTCATCCTAAAGTGTTTAGGATTACAGGTGTGAGCTACCGTGTCCAACCAGGATAGTCTATTAATTCCTTGGAAAAAGAGTTAATAGAATAATTTATTATACTAAGGTAGAGAATCACTGTTTAGCTGTTAGCTCAGTGATATAGTGTATTGTATATATTTTGTATTTCCATGTCTTAACTATTTGTCTTCTCCCCCATAATCTATAAATTAAAAATACATATTTATCTGAAGGAAAAAATTCTTTTTTGGGGGGGGAGGGGCAGAGTCTCACTATATTACCCTCTGTAGAGTACTATGGCATTACAGCTCACAGCAACCTCAAATTCTTGGGCTTAAGTGATTCATCTCTTGCCTCAGTCTCCCAAGTAGTTGGGACTATAGGCGCCCGCCCGAACACCAGGCGTGGCTATTTCTTTGTTGTAGTTGTCATTGTTGTTTAGAAGGCCCAGGCTGGGTTTGAACCTGCCAGCCCCCAGTGTATATGGCCCGTGCCTGTAGTTCAGTGGAGGAAAAAATTCTTGAAATTGTTCCTGTTCTTTCTAATGGCCCATAAGATACATCTAAACTTCCTAGTGTGACATTCAAGGCTTTACAAGGTCTGATCCTTGCTTACGTCCTCTCCTTGTATTTATTTAGAACATCATTTCATGCACCCATACCTTCTGCACAAAAGCCAGAGAGAAACTTGGCAGCATACTAATTTTGTTTTTCAGTTTCTAAAATATACTAACGTGGTTTTGTTTTCATGGGTCATCCTTTACCTGAAATGCCTTCTCCCTCATTCATTTTAACGGCTTCAAATGGTTGCTATAAAGACTTATTAGTGTCTTTAAACTGGAGGTAACACATGTGTTGGGGGCATGATCTCATCTTAATAGTTTACTGATGCATCCCTAGTTTTGGTCATAGCACTTGGCACAGAGTAGTAATTCAGTAAATATTTGAATAATTGATACATTGATGAATGAGTGATAGTTGTACATTTTAGAATTTCTGTGTTCTGAGTTATTTTGTTTCAGTATGTGTACAGTAGTCCCCCTCTTATTCTTAGTTTTGCCTTCCATCATTTTAGTTATATCTGGTCAACCATACTCCTAAAATATTAAATGGAGAATGCCAGAAGTAAACAATTTGTAAGTTAAAACAATTTTTTTTTATTTTTTAACAATTTACAAATTTCAAATGCTTTCACAAAGCCTATGTCATTCACCTCACTATGTCTCATCATATAGCCATTTTATCATTTCACATAAGAATGCTTTACAATAAGATACATTTTGAGAGACTATATTCACATAACTTTTAATATATTATAAATTGTAATTGTCATAATTGTTCTATTTATTATTGCTGCTAATTTCTTTCTGTGCCTCATTTATAAATTAAACTATCATAGGTATGTATGCATAGGAGAATGTATATACATAGTATATAGGGTTTGGTACTATTTGCAGTTGGGAGTCCACTGGGGGTCTTGGAACGTATACCCTAAGCTTAAAGGCAGACTACTTATACATAAATTCATATACATTTCATGCACAGAAACTGTAGTGTATGTGTAAACAGTTGTTGCATACTTCCATAGTCTTAGTGAAACAGCTGTCTACTTGGATTACAAAGGGGTGTATTACAGATTTTTAGGAATGTTCTAGGTTTACTTGAGAGTCTCTCCCCGGGAATGTCAGCTCTGAGTTTGCATTGAAGTCATTGTACCAGGTGCTGGCTACATTGACTTTGGGAATTCCATGAAGGAAGGAGGATTGGCACATTCCTTTCATCTCTTAGATGTTCCATCATTTTTTGCCTAAACAACATAGGCAATGATGTGTTTCTGCTGACAAGCAAAGATCTTAGAATGCTGAGTTCCACAAATTTTATGTGTTCAGGAAGGACTTTACTTTCACTTAAACCTTTATCAAAATTCTGACTCCATACTGAATCTCAGAGTCAAAGCATTTTATAATAGACATACTCTTATTTGACAATGTGAATGTTACTTTCTTTGCATTATTATTATTATTATTGCTTAACATTTTGATGTAGCAATTGTCTGATTCCTTTTCTG
>CAUYPK010073846.1:0-14443 GCA_963574355.1 Loris lydekkerianus
CTGTCCTGTCTCAGTGACCAGCACTGTCATCTCATCAGTGATCCCTCCCTTCCCTCTCCACTGTCCTGTCTCAGTGACCAGCACTGTCATCTGCTCAGTGATCCCTCCCTTCCCTCTCCACTGTCCTGTCTCAGTGACCAGCACTGTCATCTGATCAGTGATCCCTCCCTTCCCTCTCCACTGTCCAGTCTCAGACCAGCACTGTCATCTGATCAGTGATCTCTCCCTTCCCTCTCCACTGTCCTGTCTCAGTGACCAGCACTGTCATCTGCTCAGTGATCCCTCCCCTCCCTCTCCACTGTCCTGTCTCAGTGACCAGCACTGTCATCTGCTCAGTGATCCCTCCCTTCCCTCTCCACTGTCCTGTCTCAGTGACCAGCACTGTCATCTGCTCAGTGATCCCTCTCTTCCCTCTCTACTGTCCTGTCTCAGTGACCAGCACTGTCATCTGATCAGTGATTCAGGTCATGCATCTTATACTCTTCTTTAGTCCTCCTTTTTTTTTTTTTTTTTTTGTTCCGTGGCCCAACTCATGTACAAATCCTGTTTTTTCTGCCTTCAAAGTTTGTCCCAAATGTGATTGCTTTTGTCTGTCCCCACCACCAGTGCCCTGTGCTCTTTCTCCCGGGCCTTTGCAGGGGTGGTCTGCAGGGGGCGCCCTCCTTCCTCTCCACCCTTGCAGCAGCCTGTGACCTGCTCTGCCTGGCCTCTGACTGTGCGTCCTCAGCCATCTTCTCTCTGAGGGTTCTCACCAACATCCTTGCCCCAGGCCTTCTCTCCCAGGGCCGCCTTCCCTGCCTTTCCCCCTGTTTATTCTGGGGCGTTCTCACAGGTGCTGGTAGAAGGGGAGCTCCCGAGGGCAAACAGTTGCCCACGTGTTCCTGCTGTGACCCAGCACAGGGGAGGTGCCTAAGGTTGTTGTTAGTTGCATGAACAAATGGATGTGGGAGCTGAACAGGCCAATAGGAGGACAGTGGGGGGTGGGTCTGCAGATGAGTGGGCCTGAGCTGAATCCTGGGTATGGGGCCATCTCACTAGAGCTGCGATGGTCAGGGCAGGCGTCTGTGCAGAAGTCCTGCTGACAGGCAGGAGTGCAGGGGCAGGCTGGGCGGGTGGCCCTTCCCTCTTCCCCGCCTCTCTGCTTACCTGCATTACCCTCTCATTTTGCTGTTGCTCAATGTAAAGTGCCTGCTAGAAGCCAGGACAAGCAACTGTTTCCAGACCAACTCTTGTCTTCCTTCTGTCCTCTCCCAAATTTAACTTGCTGGTTAAATAAATTTTGGATGACTTACATGTCATTTTATGCTTACCTTACATTTTTCAAGCTGTAAAAGTTCATCAGATTTATTAATTGTATGAAAATCGTCCTATGTAGATGCCGTCTTTTAAACATGGTATCTCTGTTACAGCCTTGGTTCTCCTAAGCTGTTTTCCTCTGTTCTTGAGATCAGGAAAAGTTCAGAGTAGAGAAAATTATGGCCTGTGAATCTTTTTTCCATCTTTTCAAAGAAGGCTAAGTGTTCAGCAGTTACCTGGAAGTCTGACTCACCCTTTAGACATCTGACGTGGCTTTTATTCTGGTATTAGGTACATCTTTTTTTTTAAAGATACATCTTGAATTTAGTTTTGTTGCCTTGTATTTAAAATGCACAAAGATTATGAAAACCCCACTGTAGTAAAAGGGGAAAAACCTGAAGAAGACAAATCTTAAGAGGATACAGTGGTTTGTTTCTACCGCTGTATTTCAGGCAACGTCTACGAGATCATCAGGCCAGTAACCACGCTCCACGTGATCGGTCTCCTCCCCAGCCAGGCTGTCTGTCCAGGCTGAGCCCCGTCCTGGCCCTCAAGGCTCTCTGTGGAATGGCCCAGGCACCCGAACCTCCCTCCACCCCAGGAAATACAGCAAGGACACTAAAACAGGGTCTTTAAGTGTAGTGCTAGAGATGGCTTAGAAATTCTGCCTTTTAATTTTTTCCATATTTTCTGCAGTGATCATGTGTTACTGTTTTTGTAATGAGAAAGTTCCAAGTTAACTGGATTTACTAAGGGTGTGGATTAAAAAATCATTTTCTGAAGGATTGTGGAAAACAATTTGATGTGTGTCTTTTTAAGCATTTTGGAAGCATGGCGAAGTTGCTATGGGGATAGAAAGGTCTGCTCTCTACACAGAGCAGTTCCATCTGGCACCGCGTCCTCCCGAGCTGAGCTGGAAGTCCTACGCGGAGCAGAATTTCTCATTAGATGTGGAAACAGTTACTAGAATCAGTCTCCTATGGCTTTTCCCCCTTAAATCATCATTGAGCTTTGATCTGATAGACACAATTTTAGCTCCTTTCTGCGGCCGCTGGTTCCTGCATGTACCTGGAGCTCCCCGTGTGTCTGGGCCTGCTGCTTCCCTGTGGGGGGAGGCGACTCCTGCAGGGGTGCTCACTGTCGTACTTTTGGGTCTCGTGTTGGCATCACCCTTTGCTTTGCCTCAAAGCTGTCGATCCCTTCTCTCCCTGCAGTGGCTTAGAACCAATGTGGTCCCATCTCGATACAGAGAGGAGGTTGTGACATCTCATAATCCGTCACTGGGGCATAATGAGGTAGACGAAGTTCAGTATTGCATTAATGGTGACTTGAAAAGCAGTTGGCTTTCTTTCTGTGGTCTTAGCACGTCCCAGGAAGCCTCCCCCCCTGTCAGCTTGGCCCAGAAGCTGGCCTTTTGGGATCAGGGCTCCTCTGCCCTCTGGGGAAGGCACAGACTGACCGCCAGAGCACCCATGGGCAGTGTGGCCTTAGGCCAGTCTGAGTTCTGTTCCCTCATCTGGAGAGTAGGGGTGTCTGGCTTGTAGGGTGACCGTGATCTCAGACAGGATGGTGCAGGCATCTGCTCAGAAATGTGGAGGACCAAGCGCGTTGCCCATGTCCTGAGTGGCAGGGTCACCACTGTCCTTTTGTGTCTTGCCCACTTCCTCTGGCGATCTGACAGGGCGTGCCTCTGTGATGCCAGGGTGGGTGGGTTGTGGCACCTAAAGCTTCCAGCTCACATGCTCAGCAACAGGGAGGCCTCCTGTGGCTAGTGGACTTGAGGGTGTGACTGCAAGCCACATTCCTTCCTGCCTTGCAGACAGAGGCGATAATTTCATTCCTAGCCCCAAGGCCAAATGGAACTAGGAGCTCTGCTTAGTGGGAAAAGCTGGTGGAAGATGTTCAGGGGACATGGATTCTTGTTTCCAGCTGTGTCTCCAAGCAGCATTGTCCCCTTGAACAGCTCAAGATCTCTTCCCTCAGTGGACACTATAGCATGACTGCCTGTAACGGGCGCTGTGGCCACACAAGGCCTCCAACCTTGGTTTCCCTACTGAGAACCCCCTTATGGTGGCACTGCCATACAGAACTCTCCGTATGTCTCACTGTGTCATGTAGGCTAGAGTGCCATGATGTCATTGTAGCTCACGGCAACCTCAAACTCCTGGGCTCAAGCTATCCTCCTACTTTGGCCTCCCTTGTAGCTGGGACTGCAGGTGCCCTCCATAGAGGCCTCATTTTTCTATTTTTAGTGGAGACAGGGTCTTTTTCATGTTCGGGCTGGTTTTGAACTCTTGAGCTCCAGGGATCCTCCCGCCTTGGCCTTGCAGAGTGCTGGGATGACAAGCGTCAGCCACCGTACCTGGCCTTTCCAGATCTTCTTTCATTTGAGCTTCATGTGTGGGGCTGGGAAGTATAATGATCACTCCCATTTTACAAATGACAAACCGAGGCCTATAGAACTTTAGCAGCTCTTTTGAGGTCTTACACTGTTAGGATCTTATCTCTAAACTGAGAGGCTCAGCAGGGCCTGGTGTCTCCCAGGACCCCTCTTTGTTCTCAGGTTCCAGGGATCTGCTTCCCCAGGGAGCAGCTCTGGGCTGCCTGTGGAGGTGGGCAGTGGGTGAGGCTGCCCCCAGCCATACTTACCCCCCAGTGTGGGCTCTGAAAACCCACCGACAAGCCCAGGAACTATGGGGAAGGAGCTGCAAACTCTAGTAACACCCAGAAGGCCTACCTTTCCCAACTCCAGAGGGTGCCAGACAGACGCAGCACTTCTCTTCCTCATTTTCCAGGATGGGAACTGGAGACAGAGCTCTCAGGGAGTGGACGTGGCTGACCGTGAGGCACGGTGGGCTGCCTTTTGAGGACACACTGCTGTCTGGTGGGGCCCCTTGATGCCCTGTCTCCCGTGGTAGTTCTTTTGCTCCACTGGAAGGAGGTTAGGGTTGCTCGTGCTATGTAATTTTTTATTATTTCTAGATGCCTGAAAGCACTGTTGAGTGGGACTAAAGCCGTCTTTAGTTGGCCTTTAATGAAGACTTCTGTACCTTGCGTGTGTGCTGAGTCTCTGTGACAGGCCCAGGGAAGGCTGAGCAAGGCAGCAAGGCTGCATGATGCAGGGAGGTGTGTGGGCTTTGGAGCCCCCCTGCACCCTGGCCTGGGTTTTCCTCTCTGTGAGGTTCACACCAAATCCTCCTTCCTTTCTGAGACCCTGGAGAGACTCAGAGACACCACATGGGGAGGGCTCTGTGTGCAGCGGGTTCTGTGGCTGGTCTGTCCTGAGTTTTCAGTGTGGAAATACATGTTGGTGAGGTTGCATGCCCAGGCAAGGTCAGTGAGCTGTATCCTGCCCTCACCTCATCCCAGCCCTGCCCCACGGGCTGTAGGGCCCAGAGGTTCTGGTGGGAGTGAAGAGCTGGGTGGCTCACGCCTGTAATCCTAGCACTCTGGGAGGATACCTTGAACTCAGGAGTTCGAGACCAGCCTGAACAAGAGCGAGACCCCATCTCTACTTAAAATAGAAAAACTAACTGGGCATTGCAGCAGGCACCTTTAGCCCCAGCTACTTGGGAGGCCGAGACAGGAGGATCACTTGAGTCCAGGATTTTGAGGTTGCTGTGAGGTTGCTGACGCCAGGGCACTCTATCCAGGGCACAGAGTGAGACTTTGTCTTAAAAAAAAAAATAAAAGAAAAGAAAAAAAAAAAAAAGACTGCTGCTCACAGCTGCTGGTGTGATGGGACTTGAGCGTGGGGGGCTGGGGTTAGGGCAGGATGCTGGCAGTGCTACTGCAGCTAATCCAATGAGATTAGCCTGCTGAGTGCAGGGATTTAAGGGAACAAAGAGGCATGAAAGGGCCACTTAGATGTTTAAACAGACTTCCTCTCCCTTTTCACCCTCATCTTGTGTAAGGATTTCAATAGCTTCTAAATGAGCCGGCCTGAATGGCCTAGGTACCCGTTTAAATTCTAATTAGTTGATGAATTAACAAGTATGAATTTTGATTAGTGAGAATGAATTACAAGGTGAATTACAAAATGAATTAATGATTGCACTGTCTTCGAGCAGTTGAAAGTGGTGGTGGTTTAAAGTGGGTTTCAGCCATGCATCAGCTGGACGGACTTTAAACAGCCTCTGCCCACTTGTGCTTCATGCCCATGCTGGACACTGCAGGGACTGGGCACAAGGCCCAGATGCCTTGACATCCTTAGTGGCTCTGGGGGCAGCCAAGCCCTGAGTGTTGGCTGGCAAACCTCCAGCTGTGGCTCGTGGAGTTTTCTCAGGTGGCCCAGCTGTGGCTCGTGGAGTGTTCTCAGGTGGCCCAGCTGTGGCTCGTACAGTGTTCTTCGGTGGTCCAGCTGTGGCTCGTGCAGTGTTCTCCAATGGCCCAGCTGTGGCTCGTGGAGTGTTCTCCCATGGCCCAGCTGTGGCTCGTGGAGTATTCTCCGGTGGCCCAGCAGTGGCTCCTGGAGTGTTCTCCGGTGGCCCAGCTGTGGCTCGTGGAGTATTCTCTGGTGGCCCTGGCTACTTGGGCTGTGTCAGCTGTGAGAGGCAATGGAGGGACAGCAGTTAGCGTAACTGTCCCTGCTCTGGCCAGCCTTCACCTGGTTCCTTGACCACATTAGTGCACAGTACATGCTTCTGGGGACCCCTTGGTGGCAAGCTGGCTAGCAGAGCCCTCCCAGTGCCGGTTGTGGGGGCCCCGCTCCTGTTTGGCTAAGGAAAGGAACTCATAGTGTATTAATATGTCTTTGTTGTGTTTCTGATGGCTTTGGACATAGAAACTCATTGCTCTGTAGTTCTGAGTATTCTGGGAGACCCTGCCCAGACCCTGCACAATATAGAGATGGGCACCCAGGTGTGCTGAAAAGACTCAGAGGCTCATCACATTGCACTGAGGTGGCGCCAGCCTTGGGGGGTCGCTTGCTGAAATCTTGGCTCCCTGGTTCAGCAGGTATCATGTGCCTGTCAGCTCAGGACCCTGGTGTCTCTGTGGGCCCATAGGCAGGGAGAAGGAAGTAGCTCTCACTCCGTCCTCCGTCCTGTGTGCCCGTTGCTCCCTTCGCTGTCCTGTGGGTTCTCTGGCCTGGGAAGGCTGCTCTGCGCTCTGTGTCCTGAGGTGCTCCCAGACAGTGGTCAGTGCCTGGGCTGGAGGGCTTCTGCTTCTTCAGAGTCTGGACACAGCATGCGTGCACCTGAGCATGTGCGTGTGTACCTGCATGTGTATGTGTGTGTGTGTGCGCACGTGCATGTGTGTGTGCGTGAGTGTGTCTGCACATGCATGTTTGTGTGTATGGTCTTCACCTCTATGTGTGTGTGACTGCACAGGCTTCTGTGTGTACGTGTCTGCACGTGTGGTGTGTGTGTACATGTCTGCACGTGTGGTGTGTGTGTACATGTCTGTACGGTTTGTGTATGTACGTGTCTGCACGTGTGTGTACATGTACATATCTGCACGTGTGTGTACGTGTCTGCATATGTGTGTGTGTGTGTACGTCTGCAGTTTGTGTATGTACGTGTCTGCACGTGTGTGTACATGTCTGCACAGTTTATGTGTGTACGTGTCTGCATGTGTGCCTGATAGCCCAGCACCAGTCCCCCAACCTCATGTTTTGATGGGGTTCGTGTTTCCTTTATGCTTAAGGGGTTAAGGTTCTGGGACTTCTCAGAAGAGCAGTCTGCTCTGGAACTTTGGTTTGGGGCCTGGAGCTATGTGGTGATGAGTGGGTTTGGTCAAGGCAGGGCAGGCAAGAGCTCTGTAGATTTTACTCTGATGGAGAAAAACCACCTTTAAGCACTTACCAATGATTTTCATTAAGAGGTGGAGTATTTATCTATTTATTTTTTGAGACAGAGCCTCAAGCTATCGCCCTGGGTAGAGGCCCGTGGCATCACAGCTCACAGCAACCTCCAACTCCTGGGCTCAAGCGATTCTCCTGCCTCTGCCTCCCAAGTAGCTGGGAATACAGGTGCCCACCACAATGCCCAGCTATTTTTTGGTTGTAGCCGTTTGTTGTTTGGCAGGCCCAGGCTGGATTCAAACCCACCAGCTCAGGTATACGTGGCTGGTGTCTTAGCTGCTTGCGCCACAGGTGCCGAGCCAAGAGGTGGAGTTTTAGAACACTTATGCAAAGATTGACACTATTTCACCCTTTGAAATTATCTTTTATTTTTATGTATAAATATGAGTTGTCTATTTTTTGAGATTTTGGGAAAAAAATAAGAAGAAGTAAACTGATGACTCCATTCTGAACCTCAGAGTCAAAGCATTCCACAATAGACATACTCTTATCTGACAATGTGAATGTTACTTTTTTTGCATTATTATTATTATTGTTCAATATTTCATTGTAGCAATCGTCTGATTTCTGAATGTATTTATCTTCGTTCTTTCTTTACAAGGTTTTTGTTTCTAGTCCTTATCTTAAACATTGTTATTGTTATTAAATTTTAAGCCTTTTTAATTTTGTGAAGGCAAAAAGTGGAAACCAAATAAACACATGTATATGTAAAAAAAAATAAATTCTTTATATATTATAAAATAAAAAATACCACAAAGTCTACACAGTTTGCAGGAAAAGAAGAGCTAAGTGCAAAAGTTGTATTGTTTGACTTAGTTTTAAGTTCCAAGTAGTTTATTGAAATCTGACCCGCCAGCTTTGCCAGGATTCCGAAGGGCTCTGACTCAGCTCCTGTGCTGCCAGCCTGCTCAGAGCTCCTCTCTGGGACACCTGTGGCCTTTGTGCCTTGGTCCCCACACCCCTCAGTTCTGCAGCCGCTATTTGAGAGTCTATGCTGGGAGCACTTTTGCAACTGATCCAACTGATGTTAGTTTTCTGATCAGACCGTGTTTTCTTTGAGAGCATTTTATAAGTCGACTCTCTAAGGGGAGAGGCCACCTGGCCCAGGGCAGCGCCAGGTGGGAGCAGGGCCTGTAGAGGCCAGGACCTGAGCGCTGTCCCCAGCCCTGCCACTTCTAGTATGGAACCTTTGGCAAATTGCTGACTTCTGTAGCGTGTACGGACAAACAGCTTTGAACCCGTGAGATGGATTGATGGAACAAGACGCAGAGATAGCGCTTGAAACCTTACATCATCCCTCCATCCATCTACCCTCCTGTGACTTATTAACCTTAACTGCCAAACATGAATTTTGGTTTTTTTTTAGAGACAGAGTCTCACTTTATTGCCTTTGGTAGAGTGCCGTAGTGTCATAACTCACAGCAGCCTCCAGCTCTTGGGCTTAGGTGATTCTCTTGTCTCAGTGTCCCAAGTAGCTGGGACTACAGGCGCCTGCCTCAGTGACCAGCTATTTTTTTTTTTTTTTGTTGTTGTTGTTGTTGCAGTTTGGCCGGGGCTGGGTTTGAACCCACCACCCTCGGAATATGGGGCCGGTGCCCTACTCACTGAGACACAGATGCCGCCCCAAACGTGAATTAATGTTGGGGTAAAGGTCCCATATTTCCTCCTTTGCCTCCCTTTTTGTTATTGTAATTACTAATTAATCTTTGAAATCTTTAAACACATTTATTGATCTGCATGGAGTGTGTTGTGGTTAATATAGCCATTGACATTTACGCCTGTGAGTGTCGCCTTCAAATAGGTCTCTCCTTACTTCCTCCAGCACACACAGGTGCACACACAGGTGCTGCACACCAGCACACACACGCAGCAGGTCTGAGCGTCTGTGTGACGTTTGAGCTGCTGGACTGACCCCACTCTGGGATTTCCTGCCCATGTGGCCAGGTGGGAGTATCCATTTTAGAGGCTGAGGCAGTGAGTGTTTAGAAAGCACACATCATAGGCCTTATTAGCCATTTCGCCAGGCCATGTGTTGTCCGTGTACCCGCAGACTAGCGTCCTTCTTGCATGCACACGAGGCTCTCGGAGAGAGCAGTGTCTCCGCCTCAGTCCGAGGACCATGCCCTCCACCTGGTTGGGGCTGTGGCTTCCTCAGGAGGGGGCTGTGCCTGGACTGGTGGCACTCAGGGATGTGGAGAGACAACTCAGGGCGTGGCCAGATGGGACTGCCTGGCTCGCTGGGTGTCCATGGAACCTCAGCCCAGCCCAGAGGTGACGGGGGACACATGAGGTAAGACATGCAAGTGAGGGGAGAGTTTCATCTTCATGCATTGGATTTAGGTGGTGTCAGTTTTGGGGCTGCCTGAAGGTTTTGCTGAGAAGGATGCAGCCCCTCCTTGATACCCACACCACACTCAACCAAGCGCTTCTGTACTGGGCGTGTTTGTCTCCTCACTTTTCAACTGTGAGCCTGAGGCCCGGGAAGACTGAGAGAAGCCCCCAGGTTGGTTTGGGCTGGGTGGATGGGGGTCTGTCAGGCCGATGCCTTTGGCCCTGGCCCTCCGTCTGTCTTGCTGTGGCCCATGAGTGTGGACAGTGGAGTCTGTCCAGTGGAGGGGACGGCAGCAGACAGCATGGCATTTCTGCTCAGAGAGCAAAGAGAAGGGAGCCCTCCTGAAGCACCTCGCTCAGGAGGGCAGCTCTTGGCCTGCAGCTGACCAGTGGCCCCCTGGGGAGTCGCTCACCCTCTCCTCCTCTTCCTTTCCTCGCTTGGGGTTGTCAGTTCTTGCTTTGGCCTTGGGACCAAGGCTATGGCATGCAGAGGGGAGAGCATGTGTGTTGCGTGGAGCCTGGCGTGGGGCTGCAGCTATTATTTCTCCAGAGTTGGTGTCTGCCTGGATTATAAGGCAGGCACTGACATATGTATAAGTAGATGCTCAAGAGAAAATTAAAAATGCATTGTTAAAAATGGATTCAGTGTGTGAACAAAGATTGGCATGGAGGTTGGGTCCCTGTATTTTTAGAGGCTGATTAAGGTGCATGATCAGTTCAGATAACCCGGATCCTACGAGCCACCACCAAGGGTTCACTGCAGAGCTGTCTGCAGCCCACGCAGGTTCTGGTGACCTGTGGCCGTCACTGGCCTCAGGCTGTGCTTCCCTTTGCCCGGGTGGAGGTTGCACTGTGCCCTGGGAGTCCCTGCACAGCTGGGGACCTCAGCTGCCCTGGCTCCTGGTGATGCTATGCGTTTGGGTGCATTTCTGTGGTCACACGTCAGGTTACCACACGCCACTTGTCTACATCTCTCCCAGAAACGTGTGGTCAGGTTTCTGTAAAGTGTGAGACTGGTAGTGGGGAAGGGAGAGTGATGTGTGGTGTGCTTACCCTGCCACTATTGGTGGATGTGCACAGGCCAAGGTCATGGCCATTGCAAGGTCATGGCTATCGTATGCAAGGCAGACGGCACAGCCCCTGCTGTATGGCTGGCCAGCTGCCACTGCCTGCTCTTGGTGTAAGAGTGGGCAGGGCGGTACAGAGAAATATGAACCATGGGGATAGAATTCCCCACTTTTGTCAATGTCTCAGAAAATCGGCCTCCAGAGACCAACTGCAAGTGAGCTTGGTCAGAGGTTGTCTGCTCCTGCTGGCGCACAGAGGCGCTGGTCTGCGCTCCTGAGTTTCTATTAGTCTATTAGTCTATTAGACAGGAACATTTGGACTTCATAACCTCAGGGCTAAATAAATAGTCTTGCAGGTAGATTGCAAGATCAATAAGATGAGATTTTAAAAGATCAGGTTAATTTTGTTCCTAAAAATCTGTAATGCCTTTTTATGTACAAGTTTTGTTTTTAAAAATTTCCTAACAAAAAATGAGTGTTCATTGCACACAGATTCAGTGAAGGTGTACTAAGGACAGAAGAGACCCTGTGTACCCTGGAGGCTGCACATGGCTTTGCATGTCATGAATTGAAACATGTCAGTTCCCACCAGACAGTCTTTACATTCCAACTCAGCTAGCTTTTTAGATGTGAGGAGGAAACAGGAAGCATGCCAGACTCTGTTTTCAGGGTGACTGCAGGATTTTAAAATCCTCTATCCATCCTATTTCACTAAGCCATAGCTTTTTAAAAAACGTTTTGTTTTGAAATATTTGTAGATTTACAGAAGAGTTGCAAGGACAGTGCAGAGAGTTCCTACACACTCTGCACCCTGATTGCCTTAATGTTCACATTTTGCGTAACCGTGATACTCTTGTCACAGCTAAGGATTCATGTTTGTACAGACCTGCGGAGGTAAACCGCAGACCTGAGTTGGGTTTCCCCGGCGTTTCTCCCAGTGGCCACCCCTCCTCTGTTCCCAGAGTCTAGAGTACCATGTTGCATTTAATCACTGCTTTTATTTATTCTTTAAATGATTTTATTTTTGACTTTTTATTGTGGCAAAGTTTCAAATTCTGTAAACCTGGAAAGCACTGCAGTGAGCCCTGTAGACAGCCACCCTCAACCCCTCCTACAGGTGGCCCAGCGGACGGGCCACAGCCCGGGGCAGTGCCCTCCAGGCACGAGGCCTGCGGGATGGTTGTGGGTCTGCTGCTGCTTTGTGTCTTGCTGATCACGTTCTGGGAGTTGCTCTGCACGCACCTTTGGCCAGCAACTGGGTCTGATCTTTTCCCTGCTTTCTGCCACAGCTTCCAAGAAAGATGCCCCTAGGCAGGGGTTGTGCTGTATGTAGAGTTTGCAGGAAACTTCACCCACTCTGGAGCCTCTGCTTGTGACTCCCAGTTGAGGGTTACTGTTCGGTGTGACTTGGTAGTTGAGAAAACCTCTCTGGCTCCACTCAGCCCCACTTTATGAGCTGGACTAGAGCCAAATGCCTAGCTGGTGATAGACACCTGTGTTTCTACATTCCACTTCCCCAGGCACGGGGCCCTGTGTCAGCTCTGGGAGCCCCCAGTGCTCCTGACGCAGACTCAGTTTCTGTGGGGTCCACTGTTGGGTCCTAGCACAGGGATGCCCTGGCAGGTGCCTGCAGCGGTTGCTGGCTGGCTGGCTGACTGAAAGAACTGCTGGCCTGCTAAGCTGCTTTCCATGGAGGTGTTCATAGCTCTTACTTTTCCTTATATTTCATATTTTTAATTGGCACATAATAATTGCCCACATTTATGGGGTAAATAGTGATGTTTCAATACAGGTGATGTGCAGTGATTAGATTAAGGTGTGACTGGCATATCTGTCATCTCCAACACTCACTGTTTCTTGGTATTGGGCATCCTCTCTCTAGCTGTGTGAAACTGTGTGTTACTGTGAAGTGTAGAATACTGCAACTCAGGCCTCCTTTCTAACTGTAGTTTTTTATCTTTTAACAAATTGCTCCCTACCTCCTGTTTCCCACCTTTTCCTCTATTCTACTCTTTGCTTCTATGAGATCAACTTCTTTTAGCTTGCACAAGTGAGACGTGGTGTTAACTCTCTGTACCTTCCTTCACTTAACGTGACCTCCTCCAGTTCCTTCATGTTGTCACACTTGACAGGATTTCCTTCGTTTTGATGGCCAGATAGTATTCCCTGGTGTATTCCCACATTTTCTGTATCCATTCACCCACTGATGGGCAGGAAGGTTGATTCCAAATCCTGTCTGTTGTGAATAGTCCGTGTCCCTTCCATACACAGATCTCTTTTCCTTTGGACAACTGCTTGTTTGTGGGGGCGCTGGGTCAGGTGGCGGTTCTGTTTACAGCTCTTTGAAGACCCTCCACAGTGCTCTCTGGGGTGGCTATACTAGTTTGGTTCTCATCAACTGTGGATGCGAGTTCCCTTTTCTCTCATCCTTGCTGGCATTGTTATTTTTTGTCTTTTTGGTAACGGTCATTCTAACTGCATTAAGGTGAGACCTCATTGTGGCTTTGACTTGCATGATTAATGATGTTGAGCAATTTTTTTCATATATTTCTTGATAATTTGTATGTCTTATTTTCAAAAATGTCCATTCAGATCATTGCCCATTATTAAATCTAATTTTTTTTTTTTTTTTTTCCTATTGAGATGTTTGCATTACTTTTATATTCTGGATCTTAATCTCCTCGGGGACAAATAGTTGGCAGGTGTTTTCTCCTATTTTATAGGTTGTCTTTTCATTCTCTCTGTGTGTTTTTTTTGAGGCAGAGTCTCACTATGTCGCTCTCTGTAGAGTACTGTAGCGTCACAGCTCACAGCAACCTCAAACTCCTGGGCTCAAGTGATTCTTTTGCCTCAGCCTCCTGAGCAGTTGGGACCACAAGTCCTTTGTCAAAAGCTAATTGGTTACAGTAGGGGGTTAACTTCCGGGCCCTGCTCGGCCCCATCGGCCTGTGTCTGTTTTATGCCAGTGTTCTGTTTTGGTTGCTATGGCTTTGTAGTATACAAGGAGACTTCAGAAAGTTTGTGGAAAATGGAATTAAAAGATAAAATATTTATTTCTCTCTTATTGATATATAATACAGGACATATTTATAGGGAATATATAAGTGTTACATGCGTGGAATGTATGATGATGGGGTCAGGGTGTCTGGGGTACCCATCATCTTGAGTGCTTATCATTTTTATGTCTTACTATTATTTCAGTTGTTTGATTTAGTTACTTTGAAATATACATACATTGTTACTACGAGCAGTCATCCTCCATACATACATTGTTACTATGAGCAGTCATCCTACATACATACATACATTGTTACTAAGAGCAGTCATCCTATATACATACATACATCGTTACTAAAAGCAGTCATCTACATACATACATTGTTACTACGAGCAGTCATCTACATACATACATATATTGTTACTATGAGCAGTCATCTACATACATGTATTGTTACTATGAGCACTCATCTACATACATACATACATTGTTACTAAAAGCAGTCATCTACATACATACATTGTTACTATGAGCAGTCATCAACATACATACATATATTGTTACTATGAGCAGTCATCTACATACATACATTGTTACTAAAAGCAGTCATCTACATACATACATTGTTACTACGAGCAGTCATCTACATACATATATACATTGTTACTATGAGCAGTCATCCTACATACATACATATATTGTTACTATGAGCGGTCATCCTACATACATGCATACATACATTGTTACTATGAGCAGTCATCCTACATACATACATATATTGTTACTATGAGCACTCATCTACATATACATACATACATTGTTACTAAAAGCAGTCATCTACATACATACATTGTTACTACGAGCAGTCATCTACATACATACATACATTGTTACTATGAGCAGTCATCTACATACATACATTGTTACTATGAGCAGTCATCCTACATA
>CAUYPK010073851.1:0-14428 GCA_963574355.1 Loris lydekkerianus
GGCCGCACAAATCCTGCGGGGTCAAAATCATAAAGATCACACACGCGACTCAATTTTTTTTTTTTTTTTTTTTTTTTTTTTTTTTTTTTTTAAGAGTCTCAGTATGTCACCCTCGGTAGAGTGCCATACCACAGCTCACAGCAACTTCTAACTCTTACGCTTAAGTGATTCTCTTGCCTCAGCCTCCCAAGTAGCTGGGACTACAGGCGCTTACCACAATGCCCAGCTATTTGGTGGTGTTGTCGTTGTAGTTGTCATTGTTGTTTAACAGGCCCAGGTCGGGTTTGAACTCACCTGCTTTGGTGTAGGTGGCCGGCACCATAACCACTGAGCCATGGGTGTCAAGTCTTTTTTTTTTTTTTTTTTTAAATAAGAGATGAGGTCTTGGCTAGGTGCCCGTAGCACAGTGCTTACGGGGCCAGGGACATACATGGAGGGTGGTGGGTTCAAACCCGGCCCTGGTCAGCTAAACAACTGCAACAGAAAAATAGCCAGGCATTGTGGCAGGCACCTGTAGTCCCAGCTACTTGGGAGGCTGAGGCAAGAGAATCACTTAAGCCCAAGAGTTGGAGGTTGCTGCGAGCTGTGACATCACAGCACTCTACTGAGGGTGACATGAGACTCTGTCTCAAAAAAAAAAAAGAGAGATGAGGTCTTCTCTGTTACCCAGATTGCAACACTGTGGCATGATCATAGCTCACTGTAATCTCAAGCTCCTGGGCACAAGCAATCTTTCTATGTCAGCCTCCTGAGTAGCTGGGACTCTGTGTGCACCACTTGTGTGCACCGCACCATGCCTAGCTAATTTTCAAAGAATATTTTGTATTTCAAAGAATATTTTGTAGAGATGGGGTCTATGTTGCTCAGGCTGGTCTTGAACTCCTGGGCTCAAGAAATCCTCCCACCTTGGCTTCCTGAAGTGGGAATTATAGATGTGAAGTACCACACCCAGGCCAGGAATATACTACTGAAGGTTGAATTATAAATTATAAAATTTTTCTTTAAAATCATATATGTAAACTAAACATATACTACAAATGTGGCTGAGATCCATCAATAACAAGAAACCCTAAAAATTTATTTAATGTGTCTGAAAATGATTAAAAATCTTTGAAACTTGTATTATAGTTCATCAATTTTAAGAAGCATACTTTTCATTTTCTTTTTTTGAGACAGAGCTTCAAGCTGTTACCCTGGGTAGAGTTCCATGGCGTCACAGCTCACAGCAACCTCCAACTCCTGGGCTTAAGTGATTCTCTTGTGTCAGCTTCCCAAGCAGCTGGGACTGTAGGCACCTGCTACAATGCCCGGCTAATTTTTGGTTGTAGTTGTCATTGTTGTTTGACAGGCCCAGGCTGGATTCAAACCCACCAGCTCTGGTATATGTGGTTAGCACCTTAGCCACTTGAGCTCTAGGCACTGAGCCTACTTTTCATATTTTAATAATCTTGGTATTAGGATGAGTCTTACTATTTATGGTGTAACACAGTTGAAGCGATAGCATCTTTCTCTTTCTGGGAATGCATAATTTTTTTTTTTTTTTTTTAGACAGAGTCTCACTATGGCTCCCCTGATAGTGCCGTGGCATCATAGCTTACAGCAACCTCAAACTCTTGGGTTTAGGCAATTCTCTTGCCTCAGCCCTCCCAAATAGCTAGGACTATGCCCAACTATTTTTTTGTTGTTGTCATTAGTGTTGTTTTAGCAGGCCCAGGCTTGGTTCGAACCCATCAGTCCTGATGCATGTGGCCTGAGCCCTAAGCACTGAGCTACAGGTGCCGAGCCAGTTTATCTATTTTTAGTAGACAGGGTCTCACTTTTGCTCAGGCTTGTCTCAAACTCGTGAGCTCAAGCAATCCACCTGCCTTGGCTTCCTAGAATGCTAGGATTATAAGTATGAGCCACCACATCTAGCCCTAAAATAATTATTTGTTTTATAACTGTTCATATCTAATATTTGATAAAATATAGTATATTGATCTAGTTTATTTCCCATTACTATACAAATCTAATAAATCAGCACCCATTCATTAATACATTTCAATGAATTCATTTAATACATTTAATTTTACTTATATGTACAAATCAATTCTCATTAATTTCTAGTTTAATATTACCTATTAATGTTCTCTGTTAAAACGTATTTCTAACACCTGTATGTAAAACTATACTGAGTAGAATTCATTAAAATTTTTAGTACTGTAAAATGAGATATCCAGTTTCTTTTATGCCTTTAACGTTAGTAAAGCTCTACATGAGCCTAAATTACACCTTTCTTTTTTCTGAAATGTTATATATTGATATTTGACTCATATAGAAAAGTAAAGGCTTCGAAAGAAAGAAATCTCTTCAAATGAAGTGAAAAATGTTTTCTCACAAACTTCAAGACAATAGGGGAGACATTTTATTATTTTTTATTTTACTATTATTTATTATCATATATGATTGGTAACATTAATAACTATTCCCCTAAGTAACATTTTAAATTGCATTTATTTATTTTTGAATTAGTATTATATTTATACAGAATTTAAAATTCAAAATTTACACAAGGATATAGGTGGGAAGATTCTAACCTTTTCCTTTTGGCACTGAGTCTTCCTCCTCAGAGGCAACCACTACTATTAGTTTCTCGTTTATCCTTTCCATAAATATTTATGCAAACATAAGCAAGAGAGTGTAGTGTGCAGATGTGTATATATGTGTATGTGTATTCTTTGTATTCCTTCCTCTCTTTTAGTACAAATTGCAGCATACTGTACACACTGGTGCATTCTGCCTTTTCTGCTCATTAGTACTTCTATTTATTCCATGTAAATATAAAATAAAGTAAGTAAAGCTTTTCCCTTATTGTTTATGGCTACCTAATAATGCAGACCAGTGCTTCTCGAAAGCGTGGTCCCTAAATCAGAAGTATTAGTTTCACCTGATACTAGAAATGTAAACTCTTGGGCCCCACCCTAAGCCTTCTGAATCAGAAACTCTGAAAATAGTGCAATCCATATTTTCACAAGACTTTCCAAGTTTTTCTGATTTATGCTCAAGTTTGAGACTCCCATGTAACATACGTACCATAAACAGTACATATGTACCATAATTTTTCAGAGAGTGAATGCTTCCAATCTTTTGTACTAAATAACACAACTCATTTTTAATCATATGAAATATATCTATAGCATAAATTCCTAAAAAAGGAATTGCTAGGTTTAAGGTTATGAGCATTTACAAATTTGATAGATATTACCAAATTGACCTCCAGATGTGATATCAATTTATATTCCCACCAACAATATATGAGTGCCTGCTTAGCCAAAACAAGATTTAAAAAGAACAAAGTTGAAAGACTCACATTTCCCAATTTCAAAACATATTAGAAAGCTGCAGTAATCAAGTCTGGTGGTACTGGTATAAAGACAAAACACACAGATCAATGGAATAGAACTGAAACTCCAAAAATATACCTCACAATCCCAGCACTTTAGGAGCCTAAGGTAAGAAGACTGCTTGATGCCAGGAGTTCAAGATCAGTCTGGGCAATATAGTGAGACCCTTTTGGTATAAAACATTGAGGAATTAGCTGGGCATGGTGGCATGCACCTATAGTCCCAGGTATTTGGGAGTCTGAGGTGGGAGGACCACTCAAGCCCAGGAGTTCAAGGATGCAGTAAATTATGATCATGGCTTTAAGTAGGCTGAGCAAGAGCAAGACCCGGTCTCTGTTAAAAATAGAAAACACAGGCTCAGTGCCTATGGCTCAGCAGCTAGAGTGCCAGACACATACACTGGAGCTGGTAGGTTCGAATGCCAAAAAACGATGACAACTACAACCAAAAAATAGCTGGGCATTGTGGCCAGCGCCTATAGTCCTAGCTACTTGGGAGGCTGAGGCAAGAGAATTGCTTAAGCCCAAGAGTTGGAGGTTGCTGTGAGCTGTGACACCATGGCACTCTACCCAGGGGAACATAGTGAGACTGTCTCAAAAAAAATAAAAAAATAAAAAAATAAAATAAAATAAAATAAAATAAAATAAAAAATAAAAAAAATAAAAATAGAAAACACTAGCCAGGTATAGTGGCATACATCTGTAGTCCAAGCTACCTGGGAGGGAGGCTGAGGTAGGAGGATCACTTGAATCCAGATAGAGGTTCACATATACAAATTTTTTAATCTTTCTCAACCAATAAGCAAAATATAACATTTCAGAGTAATTTTAATTTGTATTTGTCTTACTGTTAGTGAAGATGAACAATTTTTTTTTTTCTTTTGAAAAGTAAAAAGTAAATTTATTCCAGGTCAATGTGAGGGTATAAACAACCAGGTCAAAATATTTCATTTTGTTAGGTAGAGTCCCCTTGTAGTTATGTCCCCCACACAAAAGTTGTGCCTGAGCAACTTTTTATAAGAGTTATTTCTATTTCCTTTTCTGTGAACTCTTTGTAAGTGTAATAATTTTTTTTCTTTCTCTCTTTCCTTTTTGTCCTTTTTCTTCACCTTATTAAATTGTCAGGCCCTTTTAATATTAGCAAAATTAGCTCTTTGTCTGAGATACAAATTTCAAATATCTTCTCAGGTTATTTTTTGTTTATAATGATACCTGTTACCTGGATTTTAGAACTTAAATATAATAGGATTATCACTATCTTCTTTTATGGCTTTTGAGTTTTGTGTCATTTATCACACAGTAAATTTGCCTACTGTTCACCTTCTATTCTGTTCATTTTTTTCACATGACCTTAGAATAACCTTGCCTAGTTTAATTAACTTAGAAAGAATTGATTTTTCTTTCTTTCTTTCTTTTTTAATTGAGACAGTCTCACTTTGTCACCGTCAGTAGAGCGCAGTGGCGTCACAGCTTACAGCAACCTCAAACTCTTGGACTCAAGCAATTCTCTTGCCTCAGCCTCCCTATTAGCTAGGACTACAGGAGCCCACCATAATGCCCCTTTATTGTTTTTGTTTGTTTAGCAGGCCTGGGGTGGGTTTGAACATACCAGCTCCAGAGCATGACGCCCTAACCACTGAGACACGGGCAAAAGAATTGATTTTTTTTTTTTTTTAAAGACAAAGTCTTAAGCTGTTGCCCTGGGTAGAATGCCATGATGTCACAGCTCACAGCAACCTCAAACTCTTGGGCTCAAGCTATTCTTTTGCCTCAAGTAGCTGGGACTACAGGTGCCCACCACAATGCCTAGCTATTTTTTATTTTATTATTTTTTTTTTAGAGACAGAGTCTTACTTTATCACCCTCCGTAGAGTGCTATGGCATCACAGCTCACAGCAACATCCAACTCCTGGGTTTAGGTGATTCTCTTGCCTCAGCCTCCCAAGTAGCTGGGACTACAGGTACCTGACACAACGCCCAGCTATTTTTTTGTTGCAGTTTGGCTGAGGCTGGGTTTGAACCCACCACCCTCAATATATGGGGCCAGTGCCCTACTCACTGGGCCACAGGCGCCCCCAATGCCTAGCTATTTTTTTGGTTGAAGTTGTCATTGTTGTTTTAGCTGGCCCGGGCCGGTTTGAACCCCCAGCCTCAGTGTATGTGGCCAGCGCTCTACCCACTGAGTACAAGCACCACCAAAGAAATGATTTTAGGTATTACTGTCTAAGTATATGGTTTACCATTCTATTGTCTTTTTTTTCCACATAAAATCATATTGAAGTTTTCTTCACACAGAATATAAACACCCTATTAAGTTTATGCTCGAGTTATTTATCATTCCTGTTATTATGTAAATGTCATATTTTCTTATCATTAAGTCTCTAATTATTGTTGGTTTATAATACATATGTTCTGTGTTGATTATTATTTACCGTATATACTCGAGTATGTGCCGAAAAACCCCAACTCAGCACAAATTTTGTGCCGGAAAAAACTCGGCTTATACTCGAGTATACACAGTACTTATTTAGTAGATTACTTCCCTTTAAGCAAAGAAAACTTTTTCGTAAGTTTGGAGCACCAAATTCCTTATTGGCGCTAGAACATTAAAGAGAGTTTTTTAAACTTACCTAAAAAGATCAAATATGGTCAGGTAAGTATAAGCAGTTAAGGCTGCAAAACAACAAAAAGACTGATTATAATGTTACTGAATCCCTTGTTAAAAAAATATAGCAAGTCACCAAAATTATTCACACCAGGGGTATCCATTAACAATAGAAAGTTTTGAATCATTGTTTAATCTCATATATTGGCAATTATATGGTAAATTTGGTATAGCCAAAGTTATTAGAAAACTCACTTTAGAACCTGATTTCTCCATCAGGAAAAATGTAGCAGCAAATGCTCAATAGCTTTGTGACCATTTTTCTGCCTGCTTCTGTCATCCCAGTAGTATTTTATCATCAGTACCATGCGCCAACCGATTGCGCAACTGGAGCACTCTCACTAGTATTTTAAATGTATTATTTGAAAAGCAGAAGGAAAAGAGTGGTGCATAAAAACCTAAGACACAAAAAATTACAGAAGTCTCTTTTGTTTTGAGACAGAGTCTCACTATGTTGCCCTCAGTAGAGTGCCGTGGTGTCACAGCTCACAGCAACCTCAAACTCTTGGGCTTAAGCGATTCTCTTGCCTCAGCCTCCCAAGTAGCTGGGACTACAGGCGCCTGCCACAACACCAGGCTATTTTTTGGTTGCAGTTGTCCTTGTTTAGCAGGCCCAGGCCGGGCTCGAACCCGCCAGCTTCAGTGTATATATGTGGTGTGGCTGGCACCCTACTCACTGAACTATGAGCGCCAAGCCTATAGAAATCTCTTTTTAAGGAAAAACAAATAAACCTCAAAATATTACTTATGAACAATATACATGTTTTATCACACCTTAAGATATCTCAGTGTCACAGATAGATTTAAAGTTTTTTTTTTAAATAACAGCTCATTAAAATGATAATATCCTAACAAATCATGAAACTATAGTTTAGAGGACAGTTTTAAATATATTCTCTCATTTAAATCATTTGAGTTTTATACATTTGACAATGCTATTTCTATGTAAAGGAAGATACATCTTCACTTAAAATCAGAAAAATAAAAGTGAAACTAATAATTAAGTCCATAAATATAAAAATTGTGACATACCTATACTATTAGTAGAACTGCACCACATAAGCAAGAAGCCAGTACATGCCAAGTTTATTGCACCAAAGACCAGTATCTTCCAGGACTGTGAAAAAGAAAATCACTCTTATTTGTACAGTTTTGATAAATTTCACTGGGTCTGTTCAAGCTGCTGAAATTCATATTCTGGTATTTGAAGGAATAAACACAACTTCCTTCACAAAGTCTGTGTCTTGCTTTCCACATTTACCAAAATTTTCACCAAGTTATTACAATATATAAACCTAAAAGAATAGTTCCAAAAGGAAATTTTTTTTTCCTTTTTTGAGACAGAGCCTTACTATGTCTCTGTAGAGTACAGTGGCATAATAGCTCACAGCAACCTCAAATTCTTGGGCTTAAATGATTCTCTTGCCTCAGCCTCCCAAGTACCTGGAACTACAGGTGCCTGATACAACACCTGGTAATTTTAGTTGTTGCTGTCACTTTTTTTTTTTTTTTTTTTTGCAGTTTTTGGCCGGGTCTGGGTTTGAACCAGCCACCTCTGGCATATGGGGCTGGCACCCTACTCCTTTGAGCACAGGCGCTGCCCGGTTGTCACTGTTGTTTAGTGGGCCTGGGCTGGGTTCAAACCCACCAACCCTGGTGCATGTGGCTGGTGCCCTAACCACTGAGCCCCAGGCAACAAGCTGGGAAACTTTTAAAGAGAAAATAAATTCAGACACAGAAACCCTTAAATAGTTGAGAAAAAATATGCAAATACATATAGATCATTTTGTCTCTCTAAATATGTACATAGAGAACGATGAAACAAAGGGGCAAAATATAAGCAATTGGTAAATCTCAGTAAAGGGCATAAAGCTGCTCCTTATGTTAATCTTCTAATATACATGTCTGAAATTATATCAAAATAAAAAGTTACTCAGAGGCCGGGCACGGTGGCTCCTGCCTGTAATCCTAGCACTCTGGAGGCAGAGGCAGGTAGATTGCCTAAACTCACAGGCTTGAGACCAGCCTGAGCAAGAGTGAGACCCCGTCTCTAAAAAATAGCTGGGCGTTGTGGCAGGCACTCAGGAGGCTGAGGCAAGCGAATCGCTTGAGCCCAAGAGTTTGAGGTTGCTATGAATTGTGATGCCACGGCACTCTACCAAGGGTGACAAACTGAGACTCTGTCTCAAGAAAAGATAATAAAATAAAATAAAAAGTCACATCTGTAATCCTTGCACTCTGGGAGGTCAAGGCAGGAGGATCCGTTGAGAGCAGGAGTTCAAGACCAGTCTGAACAAAGTGAGACCATGTCTCTACTAAAAATAGTAAAATTAGCCAGGCATGGTGGCACACACCTGTGTCCCAGCTACTCAGTAAGCTGAGGCAGGGAAATCACCTGAGCCCAGGAGTTAGAGGTTGCTATGAACTAGGCTGAGGTTATAGCACTCTAGCCAGGGCAATAGAGACTGTGTTCAAAAAGGAACAGTACTTGATTATTTACCAAATAATAAATTGTATGAAATAGGATGGCAAAAGAGGGGAATATTACCATGGTTTAGAAGTTCAATAAGAGGGAAGACCTGAGACAAGGCTCGAAAATCATTAGGATTTAGTCAGAGGAAGAAGGAAGGGCATTCCAAATATACAAGAAGAAGAAATCAAGTCGTGTTTCACTGCAAAGAAGGGAACCTATGCAGAGGGGAAAGAAATTAGTGAAAAGGCATACAGCTGGGAAGGTCAAGTGTGGTATGAGCATTAGAACTCAGAGGGTAAGAACAGGTTTAGAAAGGAAAAACAGCACCTCTGAGAAAATGGAGGTAGGGAGGTACCTGAAAGGACAGAGAAACTATTGGGATGGAAAGAAGTGAATAGCAAAGTAGCGAACAGTCTATAAATCTCTGAAACAGTAGGCACAAAACCATTCTCTAAATTAAGGAATATGGAAAAGAGGACTGGAAACTTAAATCCAGAGGAGAATCTGAAGAAGCTATTATGATGAGTATCCTGTTGAATCATCAAAGATAAGAACAAAAGATCATTAACACCAGCATGAATTTTTGGTAGGCACCATTCTGCAACTTCTTCTACACCCAGGGACAAGACCAAAGAAGCAAGTAAGATATGATGTTAGAGACTTGAGAATTGACATGGGGCAAAGGACTTAATACTAGCAAAGACAATGAAATTACTGGACATGGAATCTAGTCAGGACAGGGATTTAAAAATGGCCAGAAAAGCAGGATAAACAAGATGACCAGAAAAATGATATTCTCTGTTATCCTGTCGCTGAAATCAAGCTATTAATCAAGATGTTTATATTTGAACATCTATTTTATGCTGTACTTTTTTTTTTTTTTTTTTTAAAGAGACAGAGTCTCACTTTTTCAACCTTCGTAGAGTGCTGTGGCGTCACAGCTCACAGCAACCTCCAGTTCTTGGACTTAGGCAATTCTCTTGCATTAGCCTCCCAAGTAGTTGGGACCACAGGTGCTCACCACAACTCCTGGCTATTTTTTGTTGCAGTTTGGCCGGTGCCAGGTTCAAACCCACCACCCTCAGTATATGGGACTGATGCCCTACTCACTGAGCCACAAGCACCACCCTATGCTGTACTATTCTAAGCACTGAGGACTTGGTAGTGAACAAAATATGGACTTCACAATCTAAGTGGGGTGACAGACAATAAATAAATATATAAAGTCAGGGACTGGGTGCAATGATTCATGCCTAGAATTCTTCCACTCTAGGAGAAGGATGGAAGGATCATTTGAGGTCAGGAGTTCAAGACCAGGCTAAGCAAGAATGAACCCTGTTTGTACTAAAAACAGAAAAAATTAGCCTGGTGTGGTGGTGCATGCCTATAGTCCTTGCTACTCGGGAGACTGAGGTAGGAAAATTGCTAAAGCCCAAGAGTTTGAGAGTATAGTGAGCTTCAAAGATGCTAATGCACTCTTGCCCACATGATAGATTGAGACTGCCTCAAAAACAAAAAATAAGGTCAAGTGGGCTTTGCGCTTGTAGCTCAAGCGGCTAAAGCACCAGCCACAAACACCAGAGCTGGTGGGTTCAAATCCAGCCTGAGCCTGCCAAACAACAATGACAACTACAACCAAAAAATTGCTGGGCATTGTGGGAGGCACCTGTAATCCCAGCTACTTGGGAGGCTGAGGCAAGAGGATTGCTTAAGCCCAGGAGTTGGAGGTTGCTGTGAGCTGTGTGACGCCACGACACTCTACCAAGGGCAACAACTTGAGGCTCCGTCTCAAAAAAATAATAATAATAAGATCAAATGGTAATATATACTAGGAAAAAAAAATACAAAATAAAGTACAGTAAAAGGATAATAATGGGAGATATGGAAGGGTTGTTCTTCCACATAGGATGGCCAGAAAAGACGCTGTTGATAAGGTGACATCTGAGCAGAAATCTGGAAGAAGCAAAGGGGATAAGCATGCAGCTATCTAGAAGAGAAAATGGGAACCACAATGAAGAGTATGTGGCTGAAGACACCTAAAGTAGAGTGGGTGAGAAGAGTTTGGGACTACATCAAGTAGTATCTGGTATGACTCCTAAAAAAGATCTGAGATTTATCCCAAATAAGACAGAAAATGACTTAGCTTACATTTTTAAAAGATTATTTTGGCTTCTTTTTTGGAGAACATACCATATAGGAAGTAAGGATGGAAGTAGGAAGATCATTTAGAATGTGATTGTAATAATCCATGTGAAAAATGATGGTAGCTTCAAAGGTGATAAGGTGTTAGAAGAGTCAGACCCTGCATATTATGTTGAAAAAAGAGCTTGCAGATTTACTTATAAAATCAATGTGAGGTATAAGGGAAAGAAAGGAGTTGAGTATGACTATAGATTTTCTGGCCTGAGCATTTGGAAGAAAAGAATGGGCATTTAATGGGGAAGCAACAGAAGATCAAAGTTCAAAGACAGCCATATGAAGTCTCAGATGCCTATTAGATATCCAGTTGGAAATGCTGAAAATGCCATTATCTATAGGAATACAGAGGTAGGGGTGAGTTAGGACTTCAAATACAAATATGGGGTCATCAACATATAGATGGCATCCTGAAACACATATGAACATAAAAAGGAAAGGTTGGACATTGAAGCCGATACTCCAAAATTTAGAGGTCAGAAAGATTAAAGTGGCAGAAAAGACTAAAAAAGGCTGAGTTAAGTAGGAGCTAAACCAAGAGTGCCAATTCAGAGTCCAAATGATAAATGTTTTAAGAAGGAAGTGACCAATTTTTGTCAAACATTGTTGAAGGTCAAGCAAGGTTAGAAATGATGACAACCAGCCTTAAAGAAAGATGGAGACTTTACCTCTTTCATGTTTACATGGATGGAGCTGGAACATACTCTTCTTAGCAAAGTATCTCAAGAATGGAAGAAAAGGTATCCAATGTACTTAGCCCTACTATGAAGCTAATTTATAGCTTTGATATGAAGGCTATAACCCAACTATAGCACAAGTACGTGGGGAAAGGTCCAAGGGAGGGGAAGGGAGAGGGGAAGTCAGGGTGGAGGGAGGGTGGTGCCACACCTACGGTGCATGTTAGAATGGATACAGGAGAAACCTACTAAATGCAGAATACAAATGTCTACATATAATAACTAAGAAAATGCCATGAAGGCTACGTTGAACTGTTTGATGAGAATATTTCAGATTGTATATGAAACCAGCACATTGCACCCCTTGATTGCACAAATGTACACAGCTATGATTTAACAATAATTAATTAATTAATTAAGAAGAAAATTAAAAATAAAAATTTGAGGGGGTGGATGGTGTGATGTGGGTGCTGCCCTGGTCTTTGCTCTTCTAGTGGTGTGCCCTTTCCTACGCAAAAGCGATCATTGTCATCGGCTGGCTGGCAGATCAGTGGGTGACATTGTTCAGGGACTGGTATTTATATAAGAGAAATCTTCCCGATTGACCCAATTCTTGTAATGCTTAAAAGAATGACAGAGGTAAAAAAACAAACAAACAAAAAAAGAAATTAAATAAATGTTTTCTTCCTTTAAGCTTCCTCTTGGTCTTTCTTTCCTTCAGCATTCTCTTGGGCTATTAAAGCAGACAGAACTAAAAAATACCATCAAGCTATACAATTATCCACAAATTCCATTCCAAATAGAAACACAGTGCACTATTGTCAAAAGCTGGTAACAAACTGGTGTTGTTGACTCCCAAATACTCTCACCAAACATCCTTGTGTAGTAGCAGTGACAGTCAGGCTGGAGAAGTTAAAACTGATCACCAGAGCAGCAATCATCCCTTCAGCCCTTCTGGCTTACTAGTGTTCTAATTGTGCCGGCCAATCTAGGAGAATTATTTTGTTACAATTTATTTTATTCTTTGGTGTTTCAAATATGTTCATTTTAAAAATAAAATAAAAAATATTAAAGACTAACAAAAATGTATTAATACAAATAAAAGGATTTGTTCTGTAAAATTTGGATTTAGTCAAAGTGCTGCTCTTAAAGACCTAGAAGACCACAGGTTCCCCACCCCTGTTCCAAGCAATGAGGAAGGGACTAATGATTTCAAATTTGGGATATGTTTATCTAATGGTCTGTTGGCCAAATGGATTTCTTAACCTTTAGTATTCAGCATCTAAATGCTCATTCCTCCCCAAGTTTGCATGTAACACAGACATAGGAGATTTAGGTGACACTTGATTAGACTCAAAATTTGAAAGAAAACAATATTGAACTGTGTAGTTGAATGTTATCCAGAAGCAGGGAAAGGCCTGCAACCAAATTCCTCCAGTTTTTCTTTTATCACATACTGTTGCTTGGATATTAGCTTGTCAACAAACTGAATTTCTACCACCACCGCATGAATGAAGAGCCCAGTAAGAAAATGACACTGGATACAAAAGCTAGCTTTTTAATAGGAGAGAAGTGCAATACAGGGTAAGTTCCTTTTAAGCAAATATTTCTTCTTCTTTCTAATATGCTATTTTGTAGATTTTTTACTCCCTGAATTCCCCAAGTAATTTAATCAAACATTATCAGGAATAGACCACTTGAATGGGTAAGATCAATTTCTTAGCAATAGCCCATGAAAAGCATACATGAATTGTTGCCACAAGAAAGAACATCAGTCATCTACTCACTCTCTTTTGGGAGAGAGGAAATCTATCTGGCTTTGAAGAATATTTATTCTCCACTCTATAAATCTAGAAAATGGGAGGAGAGATACTGAGATGATTTGAGTATGGGACTGAGTGTGGGCTTCAATTACAGAGAATATTAAAAGAGTATATCTTGGCTGGTATGGTTTCTGGAGTGTTAAATAACAGCAGGAAAACAGTATTAAATAAAATATTTATAGTTTAATTTATAAGTTTATATAGTGGAAACAGTACACACAGAGATGTTGACTGATGTTTTCTTAATAAAAATTTCCTCTGGAAAATCTGAGCCATAGATGTGTGAACTCAGAACAAGTCAGAATTTTCACACATATTAAAATACTGTCTGAGCAGAAGTGTGTGTGTGTGTGTGTGTGTGTGTGTATGTGTGTGTGTGTGTGTGTGTGTGTGTGTGTGTATGATCTCAATGGATCAAACAACCCACTGAGGCAGGCATTATAACTTCCCTCGTAAAGATGAGGGAACTAAGGCTAACAGAAGGAAAGAAACTCAAATCTGTCCAGTTCTAAAGGTCATACAGCCTCTTTTATGCTTTCTTTTCTTCAATTAGCATGTGGGGTAGGTATAGATAGTAATCTGATATGTTTAGAGGATCTGTCACTATGTTTGATTTGCTGTGTTCTTTCTTCCTTTCATTCAGTGGTTCACATAGCTACCAAGAGCAAAGAAGAAAGCCCAGGGGAAAATACACCAGGTGTCTTCTTGGTGCCTTAGCAACCTATTCCAATACATCTATTCTTCCTGGATTGTTAAATTCTTATTGTTATACGCACTTCAGGCTCTAAATCCTAAATCACCAGGAAAGGAGACTTAATCATAGCAAGTGTGACTCCATCATTTTGTATCTCTGTCAGGCAAATGGAAACACCACAATTTTAATGGTTTATTTTATAGCACAATGCTATAAAATTGCAGATCTAAATGTGCAAGAAATGAAGAATGATGTAAAGGTATACCACATTTCTACTAAAAATATTATTTTTAAGTATATTTCATGATTTGGGAAAGTGCAAAACACACCTTTATATCATGATCTCCCTTTTCTTTTTTTTTTTTTTTTTTTTTTTAATAATTTATTTATTTTTTTATTGTGGAGAAGGGGCAGGGAAAGAAGGCGGGGGAAGAGGTGAGTGACAGGGTCAGGCCAGTGGCATGGTACCACATTGGCTGTATCTAGGTAGAGGCAGTTTCAGGCCGGGCCTTGCTGAG
>CAUYPK010073853.1:0-47889 GCA_963574355.1 Loris lydekkerianus
TAATGTGCACAATGCAAGGGTATTCAGCAGGCCCATTGGGCGAAAGACTCTTTGACTGAATTTACCTCGAAAGTGAGAATATTGTAACCCAAATATTTGTACCGTCATATTAATTTGAAATAAAATATATAATCATAATGCAAAATTTCTGTCCTACATAAGTAATAACATAGAAATGTGAATTGAGAAAGAGTACATACCTTAATCTCCGTATCTTTCATAGTTACTATGATAACATGACTCTTAAATGTTATTACCCTTATGAGAAAAACATTGCTTAAGGTAGAATCACAATCCTGACTAGGCCCCTCACAACTATAAGAGAAAGAACAGAATTTACAAAAGTAAACATTTTCCTTTTTAGAAGAAGCTTATTACTTATTCTATCATAAACTACTGTTTAGTATTTAAAAAAAAGAAAAAAAAATCCACAAAGTAAACTGCTGGTTTTAATGCATTTTCTTCTATTATTTTTTCTATACATCAAAGTCAGTAATTTTTGAAGTTATAATAACAATTTTTTACTGTATGTTATAATAATTTTTGTGATGTGATAGGCTCCCTATAAGCATCATTTAAGTCACCAACATTGAAGGCATACATTATATATTTTTCTTAAACATTTAAACTATTTTCAATCGTTAGTGCTGATAAATATTGCCATGTATAAACATTTTGATTCACAATATACCTATTGTTCATTCTGCCCAAATTATAATTATTTTCTTTAGAAAGTTGTCCTTGTTCTTATATAATCTTCTTTAGGAAGTTGTCTTCCTGGAATAAAATGGACAAATGTCAAGAGCCATATTTTGGTGCTCCTAACTCCTCTGTTCATAGTGATTATTTTGGGCTGGAAACCTACACCCAGGCAGGCAAGAATCTCCCCTACTCATAGTAGACTGGCCCAGGGGTGGGCACCTAAGTGAAGCTGAATATCTCTCTTCAGGATTTTTAACAGTGCGTCAAAAGGAACAATTCAGTTCCTCTCTAGTAGTAGAAAATGAGGCTCTCAGGTTGCCGCCAGCAATGTTCCCCACTTCATGGAAGAATCTGCTCAGCAGGAAAAAAAAAAAAAAAAAAAGACAAAGCGGAGTTGAGATCAAGTTACTGCTGGCAGCTGATCAGTTTGGGTTTTTGTGTATACTGCGGCACAGCCACAGTTACACGTGTCTTCCAAGGACTGCTGCTTTTAGCCTAAAAGTACTTAAATAGAATTCTGTTCCTTTAACTAAGAAAGTGCTGACAAATGCAATATATTTAACATCTAATTTATTCCAGGAATGTATTCAGGTGTTATATTAAATATACCTTATCAGCATTTGATATATTCATTAACATTGCATTTGATATTTTCAGCATTTGTTTGTCTTACTGAATATTGTGTGTGTTATTTGGCATATAATTTTACTGTGATTTGCATTCTTTAGCATCGTAAAGTACATTTATTATCATTTCTCATGTAGTGCCCTCTTTTCCTAAATTCAACCTCGTTAGCAATTCAAATCACAACTCTTGCTTTTGGGGGATGATAAAATTGTGAGTATTTTTTACTTTTGGATGCTCTGAATCAGTTTACTTAAATGAGACTCTTGTATAGTATACAAAGTTGGACTTTTCTTCAAGATCACATCTGAAAGTACTTATTCTAACGTAACAGTTCAGTTTATCTACTGTTATTGATGTAGCCATTTGGCAGAAGTTCAATTATATTAGTATTTTACTGTGACTTCTCCTTTAAGTCTATAAACGTCTTTCTCCTTGTGGTCTACTTGGCTTCATGTACATGTGCATACTTGGGTGTGATGCCTGCCGTACATTCATGGTGCATTTTTGGTAATGAAGACGATTTGCATTTTTTGTTATAGTGGTAATCTTTTTAAAAATAGTTTTGATCTCCTCTTTCTTGAGACTTAATTTTCCTTCAGGAATAGTAACAACATTAGCATGTTTCTTCTTCTCTTCTCTCTACTCTTTCCCCCACAATTTGATTTTAGTCAATGCATTATTTTTCTTAATGCTTGCTTACTTTCGTATACTTAAACAAACTTATATGTCTATTAATCTATTTCTACCTCTTCATATAGATTTGATCACTCCTCCAGCTCTGAAAATTGAGAAAAATCATCATATTTAACTTCCCTCTTCCCTCTTTTCAAGTTCAGTTCGTTATACTCTCAGAGTATGTGACACGGTTTACTATGTTGTGGACTTTAGTTTCTATGTTATTTTAATTTAAAAAAATTTTGTATATTATATGTGTATGTCATTTATGGAGTACATGTGAAATCTTGCTGTATGAAGAATGTGTAGAATGTGTAATGCCCAATTTAAGGTATTTAGGGTATACATCACCCACATATTCATAATTTCTATGTGTTGGGAACATTTCAAGTAATTTATTCCAATTATTTTAAAAAATACAATGCATTATTGCTAAATATAGTCACTCTACTCTGCTATCAAATATTAGAATGCATTCTTTTTATCTAACCGCATGTTTGTAGCCGTTAACAAACTTCTATTCATCCCTCATGACCCACATGCCATTCCCAGTCTCTTGTGTCTGTTATTCCACTTTGTCCCTCCAAATGGTCTACTCTCACTTTGAAATTTTCTTTCTTTATTAATTTGAGGTTAATGGTTAATGTGAGGGTACAAACAACACATCACAATATTTGAATTTGTTAGGCAGAGTCCCTCTTGAACTATGTCCTGCACCCAAAATGTGGGCCACACACTCCTACATTGTGCTCATTCAGTAGAAGCAACCCAAACACCCCTCTCCTCTGTCTCTGCCTCCATCTCCCTCCCCCAAATTGAATTGAAATGAGTTTTTCTCCTATATGGGCATGAATTAGATTGCTCACTGGCTTTGTATTATATTGAGTACCTTGGATATTTGCTTTTCCATTCTTGTGATACTTCATTGAGAAGAATGTGTTTTAACTCCATTCAGGTTAATACAAAAGATAGGAAGTCACCATCTTTTTATGGCTGAATAGTATTCCGTGGTGTACATATAGCAAAGCTTGTTAATCCATTCTTGAATTGATGGGTATTTAGGTTGTTTTCTCTTCTTGGTGATTGTAAATTGAGCTAAGATAAATAATCTAGTGCACATGTCCTTATGCTAAAATATATATTTTTTTCTTCTGGGTAGATACCTAGTAGTGGGATTGCAGGGTCAGATCGGAGATCTAACATGTGATCTACTTTTTAAGCTCTCACTTAAGCGTGAGACTACGCAATATTTATCTTATGGTGCCTGACTTATTTCACTTAATATAATGACCTCCAGAGTCATCTACGATGCTGCAAAAGACATGGTTTCATTCTTTTTTTAGGGCCCAATAGTACCCCATTGAGTATATATGCCACATCTTCTTTATCCATTCATCGAAGGATGGACACTTAGGTTAAATTGCATAATTTTACTGTTGCAAATTGCTGCAGCGTGCGTGGGAGTGCCTGTATCCCTTTGATACTTCCCTTTCTTTTCCTTTGGATGGGCACCCATTAGTGGGATTGCTAGCTGGTATGGTATTTTATTTTTAAGTTTCCTTACAAGAAAACCATACTGTTTTTCTAGAGGCAATAATAATTTACATTCCCACCATAAATGTACAAGAATTTCCTTTTTGCTACATCTTAGCCAATGTGTGTTAATTTTTTTTTTCATAATATTCATCTTAATTGGAGGAATATCATATTTCATTCTGGTTTTAATTTGCATTTCCCTGATGATTAGTGAGGCCAAGCATTTTTTTACATATCTGTTGGCCAAACTTATGAGTATTATTTGGAGAAATGTGTCTCTTCATGGCCTCTTCCCATTTTAATGGAATTATTTGTTTTGTTTTGTTTTACCATTGAGGTTTTTTACTCTCTCAGATATTCTGGATACTAGCCCACTGTTAGATGGGTACATTAGTCCCAAGATAAATATAGTCAATGCTTACCACCAGCTATTTTGTTATGATTTGTTCAGTTTTCTCTTGATTGGTTGAAGTTTGTCTTCTGGCAGAATACTAAAAAGAGTTTATGAAAAAAATGTACTCTGAAAACTGCATGTTCAAAATTATTTATCTGC
Organism: Loris lydekkerianus; assembly: GCA_963574355.1. NCBI lineage: Eukaryota > Metazoa > Chordata > Mammalia > Primates > Lorisidae > Loris > Loris lydekkerianus. The sequence continues at coordinate 4,094 of CAUYPK010073853.1, forward strand.
TGCCTGAATACATAATGATGGATGGGCTGAATATAAATTTTTTGGTCACTTTTTCCTTGAAAATTTTGTAGGTTTTATTCCACTGATTTATGAGTTGAACATTTCAGTGGTGATGTCAGAAGCAAGACTATTATTCCCCCATTAGAAGTTACTTGACTTTTTTTGTCTGGCTGAGAACCAAATACTTTATTGATCTTTCAGGTACTGTAATAACTTTTTGTAATATGTCTTTGTGTTGATATTTTTTGTAGGTTTTTTTCTAGGCTATCATGTAACCCTTCTGTACATTTCTTACCAATTTACTTAATTTGGGGGAGGTCTTAACTTATACCTTTAACATTTTTTCTTTCATTAGTTGTTTTTAGAGATACATATTTTCATGTGTTGACATTTTTGCTTGTGTTCTATTTCGTTTATTTTCTTTATAACTCTTCAAAAATTTTTATTAGCTCTTTTTATCTTCTACCTGTGATATTATTTTACCCCCAAACAATGTCTTTTTTCTTTGTATTCTTTCTTATTTCCTTCTTTTCAAAGACAATTTTAATTTTTTTCATCAACCTATCCTCCTCCCAAGATCTACATACTTGAGACTAAAGTCAGAGTTTACAAAATTCTGTAAATCCATATTCCCAAGTTCAGCAGTTATGCCAACTATATATATATATATTTTTTTCTTGCTTCATACAGGGTAACATAAAGCCAGCCATTTGACCATGATTTTCATCTGCTCTGAATAATAGGTATCTTGTATTTGCATTGTTTGACTTTTCCTTTTTTCTTTTCTCCTGTGCTCCTTTTTCATAGTGTTAATTTTTTCAGATTCCATGCTAATTCCTTTAATTTTTTTTAACTATTGAAAGATGTAGTTACATTTATATCATTTAGTAATAGGAGATTCAGATTGGGTGAAGAAAGAAAAAAATCTAATTATAAGAAGTGTGGGGTACTATCTTCCTTAAAGCCAGTCTACTGTGAATCCTTAGTGGCTAAGAGTGGAAAAGAGCATCAAATAAGAAATGAATCACTACAATTTAGAACTTCATATAGATAACTCTCTCCTAATGAAGAGTAGCTATACATCTGATTTTCTAAGACAGTATTCAATGCAAGGAGATATAGGAATGAGAACATATGTTTCACTATAATATAAACTTTATCAATTAAGAAAAACAGAGAAATAACGTAATATCTCTATGGCTATTGGTGATCTCCTCATGGCCACTGCAGAGGGATAATGCCTATGCAACCACAGGTTAAGGGATCAAAGCTCAAAACATCCCCCTGCTTCCCAAGCTGATCTTGATTAGAGAGAATTTGAATTTGAATATTACCCAGACTAGGGAAAGTGGGAATTAAATCTTTGTAGGTAAATGTATAATTTTAAGTGGGATAATAAGACTTTACATTGACATTGCAGTTACATTTTATAGAGTAGTGTTTCCTGATCATTTCATTTTACTTTCAAAATCTCTTATAAGAAAAGTAGGCATTACTATTCATGTTGTATAGATATAGAAAAATATATTCATAAATGCTAAGTCTTCAGGCTTCACTCTAAACTACTCTAAGAGCTGAAATGTGAACTCTAGGGTCCTTATCCTTTCCCTGATAGCACAAGTGATTAAAAGCACCACATGAATAGTCCAAGAGAATAAGGGAGGGTAATAGGGGAAAGTGATTTTTTTTTTTTTTTTTTTTTTTTTTGAGACAGAGTCTCACTTTATTGCCCTCAGTACAGTGCCATGTGGTCAGAGCTCAGAGCAACCTCAAACTCTTGAGCTCAAGTGACCTCTTACCTGTGACTCCCAAGTAACTGGTGCCTACAACGCCCTGCTATTTTTAGAAACAGGTCTCACTTTAGCTCAGGCTGGTCTTGAACTCTGGAGTTCAGGCAATCCACCCCCTTGGACTCCCAGAGTGCTAGGATTATAGGCATTAGCCACCATTTCTGGCCTGACGGTGATATTGTTAAATCAGGTTGTCTTTCGCTAGAATCTTGTTATATCCATTTTTTAATGTTGATTGTATGAAATTATGAAATTATAACCTTTGTCACTGAGAGTAACTTTCAGAGATTTTTTAAAGATAGTTTATAGCCACTCCTCATTTCTTCAGGAAATAAAGAACTATTATCACCAATTAAGCAACTTGATAAAACTAAAGCTCAAGGAATTTGTGTGATCTATCCAGTAGCAACAAATTAAATGGGGATTAAAACCTTGGAAAATTCATTTTAATAAAACAAGATAAAATGTGTCTTTTTACCAAATTACAAAAATATATTCCTACATTTAGATAGCTTAGAGATTATCTTTTCTTAATACTTTAGGCTTTGAGGAAGACTTGAAAAGCAGAGGTAGAAGATTTTTCCAACTGAATGTAATTTCAACTAATAGATTAGATGATCTAACCCTGAAAATAAATATATCTGTGCTTAAATCCATTTTACACTTAAGATGAAGAGAGGAAAAACAACAACAACAAAATGAAATTAAAAAAAAAAACCTGAAAACCCTTCCTAAAAAATTCTTACAGATTAAATAAAAATGGATCAGAAGCATATCAATAAATATGTCCTTATAGTAGTTGAAAATGTCAATAAGGGGATAAATTTTAGAAGCAGAACAATTAATTGTCTTAGATCTCCAAGCCATAGAGAGTAGTTCTAAAATGTTTAAGGAAAATCTAAATAGAATCTTCTATTATTTCTTTTTCAATTTCATTTCTTCAAAAAAGAGATAGTAGCAGTATTCCTACCACAAAGACTGTTACAAATTCTAAATGAGATAATTTGAATAAAGCACTTGGTACAATTTCAGGCACATAGAAAGCACTTGATAAATGTTAATTGTTGTTGTTCATTTTGTTTTCCTTATAAAAATGCAGGACATATTGTGTCTTATAAGAAAAGGACAGATCCTGAGGGAATGGTAGCATTTCTGCCCTGCTCAGTAAACACATGTAACAAGCTTCTTCCTGGACACTGTAGCCCTCAGTCACAGCCTCCTACTAGTTAATATTTAGATGTTTAGATGTCCCCATGTTTGTTGAACTTTGCACTGTTTTCATTCTTTATATTTCTTGGAGTATTTCCTTACCTTTTCTTTTCCCTTTTGTTTCATGTTCAAAAGGTCTCTTAGCATACCTGTCACATTTGTTATTGTACATGATAAAGGCTAGACTTGGTTTGGACCATTAGTCTTCATATCAAACACACAGGTATAATGTCATGATCTTTCAAAAACAGTGTCCAGATGCAGTTCTTTGAAATCCTATGATTTAGCAAAGGTTCCCATTGAGCAATTGGAGTGAGAAAGTAGGAGTTGTGGTGAAGCATCTACAAATCAGTACAAGAAAGAATGGATGCCCTACCATCCTCAATTTGATTTGTTATATTTATTAGACTTCATATCATATTACTACCCTAATTTAAAAAGTAGTAAATAAAATAATAGAATTTAAACTTAGATAACATGATAGAAGAGAGACTTTTCTGGAAGCAAGAATATTAGACTATCTTAAAACAAAATATATTAGATAAAATATGCTCTTCTAAACATTTAGAATCATTTCCTATAGTCACAGTGCCCACAATCCTTATTCTAGTTCATTGAGAACATATTTATTTTCTGTGTCTCTTACCTTTGTCGATCCTATGAGTTCTTCTGGTATTTAAACACTTCTATTACATTTTCCACATTGAAAAGGTTGGGGCCTCCCAGATGATATTAACACTCTTACCTCCCCAATCCCTTCTTATGTATCTCTACCTGTAATAGGTACATATAATGGCTATGAAGTTATTCACAGACTTGCCATAATTTAATGGTATAACATAGCATGGTTAGCATAAAATCTGTGTCTTACAGGAGACAGACATGCCTTCCACTACAGATAGATTATTGTTATCCTAAGTTTAAAGCTACGTTTTAGTTAAACTTGAAATTAAAAAAGCAGTGATGTAGTAAAACTCCCTGGTTACCATGATGAGTCCTCATATGGCTTCAGTCTGTTTTTAATAACAAATCTGTTGTGAATATACAATGACATGAAGCTGAACAGTAAAGATTTGTGGAAGGAAGTGGCATTTCCATAAAGCTGTTTTAAATGACGTTGTCTTTGGTACAGATGCCAGAGACAGTTATAAAATGATTCAAGCAGTGAGTGCATTCTCTAATCATTAGTCGCCTGTCTGAGCATTTTCATCTCAATTTACTTCAATTCTAGATCAAGGAGACTCTGTGTGCCCATGCTGTAATATATACTAACATCATTTTTAACTCCACACTTAAAAAATGCAATATGTAAAAATGAAACATAAGTAGCTATTTAAAATATTCAGAGTGTTATGCACATGCGATTGGCATAAGACAATTTTTTAAAAAGATAATTTTTTAATTTTTAAAAATACTCATAGAACATATACAGAAGATTATTGCTAGAATCTAATGGGTAACTTTACAAATAATATTATTCAGTAACTTCTGTGCCTGACTCTTAAGCTTTCCCTAAATCTAATAATACAAAGATTCTAACAATAATTTAAAAGTATTCTGGGAGGATAAAAATAAAAGAAAGGCAAATAATAGAAGAAAATATTTTTAAATTTATAGAAAACTAGTTGCATATTTTCAAAATTTGCTACAAATTTAATACATTTATAATATTACACATAAAGGATATATCTCAAATAAGGAAATAATATGTGCATACTTACATTGCTTTGAGGGTACACACACATGCAGTGAACTCAGCTTGTCTATAAATTGAACTAATTACTATAATTGAAGCTGTGGGGAATCTGGAGTCTGTGTTTCCATCAATAGGCTCAGATATAATTAACCAATAACTATGGAGGATGTGGTTCCACAGAGTTACAGATTTCTTTTTAGCATGAGCTCGAAGCACATCTGCTGTGTTATACTAAGATTAACAATCCAACGCATTTTAAAATATTTGCAAAAGATTTGACTTCATAGTTTTACATACTTATAAAATGACTATTATTTTCCCTCCCTTGCTTTGGTAAGTGTTTCCTTTGATCTAATTTATCCAATTACTTATATCACATTATCTTCACATGCACACACATGCACTCTTCTTTATTACAATATGTACCAAACCAAGCACAATAAAAATTCATCAAGAGGCTGACATGTGTCCAGATGAGGCCTTCTAAATTATTGTACATCTTCATTTGTTAATAATTAAACATCAGGCTTGAGTTCGTAGACTTTGGGATTCGTCAAATTTGCAAGGACTCAGATGCATATATGAAACTCTTTTGAGAATGTGATCAGTCATTACTTACACTCAATAAATCTGTATCTGTCATCTATCTCATTAGCCCTGAACAAAAGCTTTCATTATGTTTCTTATTCCATAGGAGTCTGTGTAAACTAGGTAGTCTGACTTTTCTCCCTTTCACTTCCTTTCTCAGGTTTTAAATATAGTATTAGTCCTATTACAACTATTATTGCTACTACTACTGCTTCTAGTAATGAGCTGAAACTGAGTGTTGGAGAGTCAATTCTGCTCTTTCTTTATTCACTCATGCAATACAAATTTACTGAAGGCTTATTGTGTATATAAGTCCCTGTGGTAGATACTTTGACTATATAGAGAATATGTTCTTATTCCTGCCTCAAAAAAATAAAAAAATGCTCTAATCAAGAAGAATAACAGATATCACACAAAGTTCTCTAATCAAGACAAATTAAAGCAAGTTGATGGTTGACTGCATTATACTGAAAACTCTGATGCACTTGGCTTTAGTACAGGACAATTGGTCTCCGGTACAATTTAGTTGAAAGAAATCAATTTATATGCATACATACTAGATCAAATACAATGACTTTTGAAAAAGTAACTATGTTTTCATGTTGGAACACATCATCTTTAAAATAATGGAATTTTCATAATTTTTTTATCAGTTTGCTTAATTCCAATTGAAACTGAAAAAGTGCTACTGATCTTTAGTAATAGATGTCATATAGAAGTAAAGAGATGCTCAAATAAAGAGTGAAAGAGGGGCAAGAGAAAGGGGTAGGAAAAGATACTCAAAAACCGTTCTAGAAAAAATAACAAACTTAAGAACTTAATTTGACTTTGCACCCTCTTGATTGTATTGTACATGAGATCTTTTACTAACAAACTCTTTAAATTTCCTGATTTAAAAGTACTTAAATAAAATGCACTCAAGGCATATGATTTTTAGTTATCCAGAAAATGGTTTTATTTGTTTGTTCACTTTTCAGTTTGGAAAATAAGTCATAGAATCAAATCAAATTTTTTAAATTACTTACAATCACTACATGATAATTAAGTTGCAATGAAAATATAGATGTACATTTAAATTTCTAAATTGATTAAATAATACATATTCAAAATTTCATTCAACTAAGAGAAGGGAATTGAAATACTATATTTTTAGGTATAACATTGTCATTTATTTATGTATTTATTTATTTATTTTAGAGATAAGGGTCTTACTCTGCTGTCTGGGCTAGAGAACAGTGGCTGTGGCACTGTCACAGCTCATTATAACCTCAAACTCCTGAAGTCAGGTCAACTTCCTGGCTCAGTCTCCTGACTAGCTGGGACTGTGGGCACATGCTACCATGCCATGCTGATTTTTAAAGATTTGGGGGAGTGATGGAGTCTTGTCATGTTACTCAGGCTATTCTTGAACTCATGGACTCAAACAGAGAAAAATCTCTCTTTAATAAAGCCTAAAGTAATTGCCAAGTAATTATTAAAAGGATTTGTCCTACAAAATTTGGACTTGTTCAAAAGGCCACACTCGAGGACCCAGAAGGCCACACATGGCCCCAAGGCTGCAAGTTCTTCACCCCCCAGATTACCCTATTTAAATCCAGAATCCCTCTGTTTCATTCTCAATCCACTTTCCCTCTTCTACTTCCTGCTCCTTAATATTGTTTACCATCTAACCTACCATATGAATTGCCAAATTTTATGTTTCTTGTTTCATATCAGCCTGTCTCCATCAGATGCAGCACCCTGAGGACAGGACCTGAGCCTCGCCTCTTCTTCTGGCTCCTTTTGATACAAGTGGGCTAGCTCCTGCCACTTGTTTGGAGTTTATAATTCCTTTCCTCCCTTACCAGACTGTATTTGTCAGGGTTCTTCAGAGAAACAGAACCAATAGAGATGTAAGGAATTGGCTTATATGAGGTCTGAGAAGTCCTGTGATCTGCCGTCTGTAAGCGGGAGATCCACGAAGGCCAGTGACGTAGTTCCAGTCTGAATGTGAAGGCCTAAGAACAAGGAGAACCAATGGTGTAAGTTTATGTCCAAGTTCAGAAGCTCGGGATTCAGACTCCCAACAGCGTAACTTCCATCTGAGTTAGAAGGCCTGTGAGCCAGAGAGTGCTGATGGTATAAGTTATAATCTGAGGGCAGAAGAACACTGATGTCCCGGTTTAAGCAGTCAGGCAGGATAGCAAATTCTGTCTTCCTACACAGTTTTGTTCTATTCAGGCTCTCCATTACTGGGTGATGTTCAGCAACACTGGGGAGGGTGATCTGCTTTACTCAATCCACCGATTTAGAACTAATCTCATCCAGAAACACCCTCACAGACACACTCACAAATAAGGATTAGCCAAATGTATGGGCACCTAATTTGATCCAGTCAAACAGAAAAGAAAAATTGACCACCATATAGATGGTTGGTTATCTAACCAGTTTATTTTGACTGAGAGGGCAAGGACTTGAAGACAGATTCTGTAGCGTTGGGCGTGTGGGTTTGTGGGCTCTTGAGGGAATCTGGAACGTCCACATTTTCAGGTGCCCCAACCCAGATTTATCCATCCCTTGTGTCAGGTTCCCATCTTTCCCAACTATTGTTGCAGACCTACCTAGGTCACCAGCTTGGTTTCTTTAGCTTCTCTGCTACTTTCCGTTTAAGTTTTTGGTCTTATCCTACCTTTCTCTAACCACCAGTAATAGGAGATGAGAGCTTCTTCGTATGCTACCAAAAAAAAAAAAAAAAAAAAAAAAAAAAGCACTGTAGCTTCCACACTTACATTCCTAACCCTTTAGCCCTTTATTATCTTTTCCAAAGATTAAAAGTTAATTGAGCTTGCAATACACAACCAACTTATCAATATTCATAATCATAATTTCCTTCATATTTCTCAAATACTTGATGCATCATACCAGTCAATCAATTTATATCAAGTAGTTTACACTCCAATTTTATCTCTAATGGATATTTTAATAACCATATTGCTATATTGGCTCCCTGTGCTAAGGGCTATCTGAGAGCCACTTACTCCCCTGATGGGATCCTCACAGCTAGTAGGGTGATAGATGACTCAGTCCAAAATCACATCATCATCTCTATTTTCTTGCACCAACCACATCTAGTGCCAACTGTTGTGAGGGGGGTTGGAGAGTCCCTTGGAACCAGGGTGAGATGACAGTATATAGTTTTACTTGGATTCCCATCTGTGAGAGGGTGGTGAAGGAAGGAAAAGGGAGCAAGTTTGCACTGAGGGAGAAGCTAGGATGCTTCTCAAAGATGGCCTCCACCAAGCTTACTTGGATTATTAAACTGGGAATAGCATTCCTGAGTATCACAAACTGAGATGAGGGAGACAGGACTTTATCCCCCAGTATTTATTAGATATGGGCTGCTCAAGGCAATTGCCTTGGCTGAAGAATCTCCCAAAGTCCAAGGGCTCTGCATCCCAGGCAACTGCAGTTAAGATGGGAGCTGGTTGCTGACTGCACTCTGAGAAATGAAGGAATGAATTTGTCAGTGTTAAACACAAATCTGCCCAGTGCACTCCATATCCTAATACTTTTATTTCAGTTGCTATAAAATACATATATTTCTGTGGCTGAAAAATAGTTGGGATTAACAGATATCATCTAAACAATACTGGAGAGTATGGCTGATGTATTTTATTTGCTCAGTGACTTGCTGTTCAAGAGGTGAATAACTCATGTATATGCTTTTAGAAATTCATTATTTGATAATACTCAGTCAGCATGCTGGTCCAAGACAGATCAATAAGTCCAATACAAAAATAAAAACTTACAACTGTGCATGGCTTGAGATTTCTATATCTATGTACAGAAAAGCCATGTGTTCAATTTGGCCTAAGCAAAATCTAAATCAAATTTCTGAGCCTGTGAGGTATTGCACATTTACCATCTCCAAAAAACACTAAAAAAATGAACTGTAGAATTAGCATCTACCTATGGCAATAGATATATTATTCTTCAATAATAGGAATTAGCTAAAATTGAATTTAAATTTTTACTAATGCCTAGTGATTTTATTATCATTAAGTGCCATGAACAGCAGGATGTGGAGTATAGACAGACTTAAAATATGTGAAGAGCTCTTTCAAGAGATTAAAAAGTTATAAGCCAGGAAAAGAAAATTGGTTATAGTCCAGAAAATTGAGCCAAATAGAGGGTTAAAAAATTAGAATTATATACTTTACATATTCTACTAGTTCTATGATGTGTTAATTGCTCTGTGGTCAGGAAAATTTAAATTTCACAGAGTTAAGTAAGATTAACACAATTTTCTTAATTGTAAGGATGTGTCAGACTCAAAAGATTTTAATGTACTATGTTAGTTCAAGGTTTTTAAGAAGTAGACACCAAGATGGGATTAGATGTATGCTAAAGAGAAGTTTGCAGGAAGAAGTAGGAAGAGCCCTGTGTCATGCTGGGGATAAGACATCTCTGGGGAGGTAAGGACGGTTGGATAGAAGAGCTTTAGGGTGCATCACATTCAGAGAAGGGCTTGTCCAGATAATGAGGAGAGCCTGGAGCACAGTTGTCCCTGAGACGAGTCCCACACTGGCTGGCAATAGACTGGCCCTGCACTCCTGCCATGCCTAGTCACTGGCTGGGAGTGGCACTGGAGGAAGTGCCACTTCAGTGTCAACTCCATGATGGGTCTGGGTCTGAAGCTGTAGTAGTGGGAGGCTGTCAATCCACTGCCTTAGCTGACACAGGCCCTCGTGAAAGAAGCTCTGACTGGCTACATTTCCATGCCCACCATCCACAGTAAACGTGAATATGCTATGAATTCAAATCAGAGGGGTACAGAAACCTCTTCCTAAAATTATTTTTGGCAACATCACCCTTATAACACCAGTGCTCTGTGACTTGGACATCTGGTATAGTGAAGGGAAAAGCATTTTTATTTCATTTAGAATCATGTTAGAAAATGTACTAGTCAGTTTTATATTGGCAACAGAATAAAATAAAAACAGGTAATGTCACTGAAGTAAAAATGTATATTATGGATTAGTAACGCCTTTGGAAATGCATATGGCTAAGGGGTAAAAAGATGGATGTATTTCAGAATTTCAAATCCTGTATTAGATTAACTGTATCTTCCCCAAAATGGTTTTTCTCCCTGTATTTTCAAATGCATCACTTTTTCTTGGCTCTCCTTTTATATTTCTGATTTTTCTGCTCAGAATCTTTGATTCCCTGGTCTGTCAGTGTGGCAGCCACAATAATGCACGGCTCATATCCAGCTGTGAGGTGCATGGTTGGCTGACGGCTGTGGTCGTCCCTCTCCCCCTCCCACTCTCACCCTGGGCTGCCCGCACTCCTGCTCACTCTGGGCTGAACGTGACCCGTTCTCCTAGCAGGATGCTCTGTGTCAGGGACTTCTATCCATTCAGCCAAAACTTTCGTAAAACATATCTCTAGTTTGGAACTTTTCCTACTCAGTCCTGCTTTTTCTATTTTCCCTCCAATGTCATATCCCATCCTGATGTCTGCTCCTCACAGGATCCAAAATAATACAGCCACTCACATATTCATATTCTCTAGGATTTTTGCATATCTCCCTTTCCAACTCTATTTTTCAATACTTCAATATTACAAAGAAGAAAATCCAAAATCTACTTACTGTTTAAGATCTTTGGGGAAAAATTTTTTAAAAAGGAAAAATATCTATATCTATCTATATTTTGGGGGGGGGAAGGGGTGCACTGTTTCTGGGGACACTGCAATACCAGGTCGATGCGTGGAGTGGACGGAGCAAGCTCCTATCCAACTCCCTGCTCCAAAAATCCATGTAATATATTGTCCTCGGATAGAAAACATATCAGATATTAAACTGATAAGAACAGATACTACACTTGATCTTAGCCAAAAGTCTGAGAAGTGTTCGGAAAACTATTTTAAAAATGTTTGGGGAGCCAGTTCTGTCTCTGTTTCTGTCTGCACCTATTAACTAGGCTCACGGGAGCAATACCTGAGTGGCTCTCTGCTTCTGCTTCCATTTCAAATCCCACTTCTTTGGCAAAGGGTCCTCGTACCTGGATGCAGGCTGTTTGTTGGGCCCCGTTAGGATGATGTCTTTGTTGAATTGTGCCCTTAGATTTTGATTTTCAGCCCCATTTCTTCCACTTTGGGGTATATAGTCTCTTGTAGAGCCCTCAGCGCCATACTCTACAATCATTCATCCAACCTTACTTCTCATTTCCAATCAGGTGCCTACCAACTAACTTTATAGTTATCATTTGATTTTCTCATTTGATTTCTCAAATGATAGTTATCATTTGATTATCTGTCCCCACACCATCATGTACCACTGGCAAAGCTCCTTGTTTGTGGAATGAACTGTATTCATTTCCCTCAGTCTGGTCTTCACATTTCAGCAAGACTTTTTTTTTAATGAATAAAAACTTAATCACTTAACTCTTGGGTTTAAATTTATTTGATGGCTTTTCTTTACCTAGTGCCATGATCCAAAGCCTTTTCATATGGTATCTAAACTCCTATATGTCCAAATATTCTTCATTTTTTTCTACTTCATTATTATCTGTCTTCCACCCACTTTATGCTTTAATACAGCTGAATGATGTCCAGCTCTGGAACACAACATGTTTTGTCACGCCATTGCATTTTTGCATATGTTGTTCCTTAGGTTTGGAATGTCTTTCTACTCTTATGTTTTTAGAAAATGTTTCAGAATTTGAAGGTCAATTAGTATCATCATTTTGGGGAACATTGTTGTACTTTCCTATCCATAAACTTTTAATCACTTTTCTCCCTGTCTGTCCATTTCATAGTTTAAGACATACTAATTTTAAAGATTTGGTGGGGCTGTGGGGGAAAAAACCTAACTGAAGAAAAAGCTTGTAAAAAAAGATCTTTGAGAGACAATTCTGTCTCTGTCTGCACCTATTAAGTAGGTTTAAGAAGAGCCTGGGGCAATACATTGGTGGCTCAGAGGAGCTCTCTGACTGTTCCTGCCTTAGTTAGAGCATCCTGTTCGATAGCACACTATTCTTGGCTGTGTTAGGGACCCTCTCTGTAGAGTGCATAATGATGAACATTTATTTCCTTGTCTGCTTTCTTTACTAAGCTGCGATTCCCTTGTGCGCAGGATCAAGACATTCATTTTGGTCACCCAAATGTCAACGACTATACATTTAGAAGATGCTTAATAGCTTTTGCTGAATAAACTATGCCTTTTATTATATGATTATGCCAAAAGGACAATGGTTTTTATTCAAGAAGTTTGAGTGCCCCAAATGAGAAAAAGAACACAGTGCTTACTGATGAGTCTTAGTGGGGGTGGGGCGGGAGAAAAAACTAACAAAAGAATAAACAGTTCTGAATCAAAGGAAATTATAGGCATTAACTTTTTACTAATGCTTCAATTAAATTATAGAATGCCCCCGGGTAATAACGCATATAAAGTTTTCAACCTTATTTTTCCAGAAGGTAGTCAATGCACTCTTAAATTTATTCCTAAAGAATAAGAAACTTGAAGGGCCTGGCTTATTTTGAAATATGAACATTTGCTGGTTTGAGAGGTCCACTTTTGGCAGCCTACCCTACATAATAAATTTCCCACAAGCAGTTGTGGATCTGCTTTTAGTAATCCAAATAATAACTACCCAAGAAGGACTAGATTTATAGTGGATTATACAAGGGAGAAATGAGCAAAACCATTCTACCCAGAAGATTCATTGCATACCAATAGTTAGAGGCAAGATATATTAGAAAATAAACTTAAGTAGTGACATATCAGAATGTACGAGTCAAAACTAAGATTCATTATTAAGCACAGTTAAAGAAGGTGAATGTGGACCAATAAAAGCAGTATTAGCGCTAAAGGACCATACTGCGGCCTCTGTAAGTATGGAGAGTCCATAGTGGTCTAGAGAATTAGAGTTGAAATCATTCTTTTTGATTTTTTTTTTTTTTTGAGTCAGTCACACTCTGTCACCCAGGCTAGAGTGTAATGGCATCAGCTTAGCTCACAGCAACCTCAAACTCCTTGGTTTAAGGGATCCTCCTACTTCAGCCTCCCAAGTAGCTATATCTACAGGCACATACCACAAAGCCCAGCAAATGTTTTCATTTTTAATAGATACAGGGTCTTGCTCTTGCTCAGGCTAGTCTTGAATGCCTGAGCTCAAGGGATCCTGCTCCCTCACATAGGGTTACAGGCATGAGCCTCTGTCTAGCCCTGTTTCACTATTTTTTCATGGGCAGAAATAGATTTTGGACACTACTCATAATAAAAATTCTGTCTGTCTTAGTTTCTTCTTTTTCTTAATAAAGGTAAAATTCACATACAATAGAATTAATCACTTTAAAGTGAACAATTCACTGGTGTTTAGTACATTCACAATGTTCCATACGCCTTACTCAGTGCCAAATTGTCTTTATCACCTCAAAAGGCAGCCCCATAGCCACCGGGCAATTCCCCCATATCTGCCTCCTCCAAGTCCCTTGTAACCACGGATTTGTGTTCTGTCTTCATGAATTTACATATGCTGAATATTTCTCATAACTGGAATCATCGAATATGTCAACCTTTGCACCTGGCCTCTGTCACTGAGCGTAATGGTTTTGAGGTCCATCCATGCTGTAGTTTACATCCGTACTTCATTCCTTTTTATGGCTGAATACTATTTCATTGCTGAATACTATTTCATTGCAAACAAACCACAATTTGTTTATCCATTCACCTGTTGGTGAATAGTTGGGCTGTTTCCAGTGTTTGGCCACTCCTAATCATGCTACAGTGAACATGACTGTATATGTGTTTCTTAGTTTCCTAATCACTATTTTTCATTCATTCTCTCTCACAACATACACATATAAGACTGAAATTGTGTGCTGAGATCTATGTTCGACTCCAGGAATAACATAATAAGTAAAAATATGGTGTCTGCCTCTTAAAACCTCACTATCTAGTAGTGAAGATGGCTATGAAAGCCAACACATTTCTATCCCATTTGTCCTACTCTAATAGGAAAAAGGACGATGCACTTCAGGAAGCCATAGGGTGCAGAAGGGATTGTTTTCAGCTTACTTCCTTAGTACTGCGTTTTGATATCTGCCTGCCTGATTTCATAGCCACTGTCACACAAATTCCATTGGAATTTCCCCATCACTAAAATGTAGATGACAATCTCTTTCATTTATGAGGACCATGATATATCACTACATCAAACAGTATTTGCTTTCTAAGTATTAGTACTAATCTAAGTACTAAGTTTCTTTCATCAGAATATTCAAGAGTATCGTGGTAATAGAGGCTCTCTGTAAAGTAGTTTCACTCAGGATGTCAACAGGAATCAGAAGGTCCACTTGGAAGACAATTTAATAAAGGGGCTGTTTACAGAGGTGTGGGTGGGATTCAGAGAAACCAAAAGAGATGTGAAGTACTCAGGAATTAATAAAAAAAAAATGGGAAATCATTACCACCTGAAGGGGAAAAGGAAAGAAAAGTAATTATCTGTTCCTACTGAAAGTCAGAGCATGAGAATCAGCATCCCAAAAATAATTGTAGCATTAAAAGCTTTTAGCCTGAGCCAGAACCAAAGAACTGAGGCAGAGAAATCAGAGAATGACATTCCTCACCCTCTCACTTCTTGAGCTTTTGAAGAGATTTACTAATCTCCTACTGTTGGGGTTAGCAATCTCATTCTAGCTTCTTGGTGTTGTCCTGACCACAGAATGCCCAGTCACACCAAAGTAAAGCAAGCACGATGTGACATTTATTGGGAGAGGAAGTGAGATAGAATTACAGAGCAAGAGCTTGGTGGACGTGTAGAGAGCAAGAGCAAGATACATCAGTCACAGACGACAGTGGGACCCCTTGTTGTAGCAAAAGGATAAAAAGGCTTTGGTTATGGTCTGGGGGCCTGTTTTATACTATCTGGGTTGGGCCCTCCTCTTCATTGTTCAGACATTACCATGGAACTACTGTGAACCACTTTGATTGGCAGATTACTCTACTCCAAATCACTTTCCAAATCTTATTGTGCCTGAGCTGCCTGGCCCTAAAGGTAGAAAATATTTTGTAAATATTTTGAAAAAATTTGTTATGACTATTTTGTAAATAAAGGTACATTTAGCTACAATTTCTCAATTTCTCTATGTATGGTGACTTTGGGGACAACCCACAGAAAGCATCCCCCATTTGGAAACTGGATAGATGAGCCTTAAGCAACTTGGAACAGGGGGTGAACTGCCCAGCAACACCAGGCTCAACAGGTCAACTTGCTGTTACCAATGAACTCACTATTCCAAAAGACGCTTGCGTGTATTTATATTTCCTCATTTAGACAAACTAACCCATCTTCTTTAAATGTCAAGATTTTAAATAAAGTATTACAACATTATAGGCCAGGTGTTGTAGCTCACACCTGTAATCCTAGCACTCTGGGAGGCCGAGTTGTGAGGATTCTTTGAGCTCAGGATTTCAAGACCAGCCTGAGCAAGAGTGAGACATCTTCTTTATTCAAAACAGAAAAAATTAGCTGGGGTATGTGGCAGGTGCCTGTCATGGGAGGTTGAGGCTGGAGGATCCCTTGAACTTAGAAGTTTGAGGTTGTTGTGAGTTAGGTTGATGCTATGACACTCTAACCTGTGTAACAGGGTGAAACTCTGTCTCAAAATAAACTTTAAAAAATATTAAAATATTATCAGGCTAGGGATATGTCACAGTACCCCCAAAAGAATACTCTGATCATATTTATTGGTTTTGTTTAATTTGAAAAAAATATTTGCTAAGTAGAGATTATGCTAGTGCTAATGATGGATTTATAATAGCTGTGACAAATCAAGAAGAATGACGTCCTGTCATTCCTAGCAACAGAGACAGAACTAGAGGACATTATCTTAAGTGAAATCGGCCAGAAACAGAAAGCTGCACACCACATGTTCTCACTCACATGTGGAAGCTAAAAAAAAAAAAAAATTAATTAATTAAAAAAAAAAAAAAATATATATATATATATATATGTCCTAAAAGTAAAAAGTAGAACAGAGGATACCAGAGTACAGACTGGGAGGGGCAGGGGAAAGGACGGGGGGAGATTTTTTGAAAGGATATAAAATTACAGGTACACAGGAGGAATGGAGGAGTAAGTTCTAGTGTTTTATTCTTTATACTACTGTAGGATGACTATAGCTGGGTATGGTGGCTCACGCCTGTAATCCTAGCACTCTGAGAGTCTAAGGTGGGTGGATTGCTTGAGCTCATGAGTTTGAGACCAGCCTGAGCAAAAGCGAAATCCTGTCTCTACTAAAAATAGAAAAAAAAAAAAAAAGAGGCAAGAGGCAAGAGGATCCCTTGAACAGGAGCTGCAGGTTGCTGTGAGCTATGACAGCATAGCACTCTACCCAGGGCAACAGCTTGAGACTCTGTCTCAAAAATAAAAAAAAAATATATGGAATGACTGTAATTAACAATAATTTATTATATAGTTTCAAGTAGCTGGAGAGAAGATATTGAAAGCTCCCAACATAAATAAATAATCAATATTTGAGGCAATGAATATGATAATTACCCTGATCTGATCACTATATATTCTATGTATCAAAACATCCCCATGTACTCTATAAATATGTAAAATTATTATGTCAATTAAAAAAGAATGAAAAAGAAATGGATAAAAATAATTCTCTAAATCTCAGAACACTAAGCATTCCAGAAAGATTTGTTCAAAATTGAATGAATGAATAAATTTGCAAGTTGATCTCTCTCTCTCTCTTTTCTTTTTTACCCTAATTGAGCAAACTTATGTAAAGACATCTCTATTTAGGATTTATCCTTGTAGTACATTTAAAATAAGAATAACTGAGTATTTATGACATTTGAATGATATAAATATATCATAATAGCTTTTAAAATGTTCCCGTAACTACAAAATTCTTACAGAATTATATAATTCAGTTAAGTTGATTTTAACTCACATGCTCAATATGTTACAGAGATTTTAAGGCAAAATTTTCTATGTAGTTATTTACTTGAGTAATTCATAAAAACTATTCACATACATGTACAAATCTATGGCGTATAGTTTTAAAAATGTGGGGAAGTTGATTTCCAACATTTGGAATATTCGCTTCCTAAAGATGTCTATTATAATTGCCAAAATTTTTACATCATTGTAATAAAAGTACTAACTAAAATTAAAAGTGAAGTTCTTGGCTATTCATTTTACTTTCTTTAGCCTAAATTTAGGATTGACAAAATTATGAAGTTTGATTAGATGAGTGCTAAGATGTGCAGCTCTAACATTCTATATTTTCTATTTCATGATAAATAGCACAAACCCAGGTATTTAAAGTTCCTTCATCTGGGACTGAAGACTTTTGAACAGTGGTACACTAGCATTCATTGCATTTTCCCTTCACATCAGTAATCACAATAATTATACATTTTGTGATTAATTAATTTACGTCTATTTCAATGTTTTGTAACAGACATACAGGTAAAGAAGGTGCCTGTCATTTATTATTTTTCCACAGTACACCAAATCATTCCTGTCACATAGCAGGTACCAAAGAATATTTATAAGAAATGAATGAATCAACAAATGAAATATTGGAAAACCTCTTCCCCCTGTAGAGAGAAAGACTCTTGGACTCAGAAGAGGCAGCTTGGGTCCCAAATACCTGCCTTTAATCCTAGGATACATGTGGGCCTTCAGAGTCTTTGTTGTCTTGGGTGCCACTTTTGTTTCCTAGAAATATAAAAGGTGATTGTATACAGGGTCTAGGGCTCATCATAGCACAGTATGAAATCAGCAACTTTTCACAGAATAGACTCCTGTATCAGAAGTTGTTTATCAGTAATCAGTGCTGCACTAACTGCCTTTTCAAATGGTTCCTCCCTATGTTCTGCACTACTTTTTTTCCAACAGATATTGGGTTTATGATAGCATCTCTCTGAGGTTGTCAGTCTGGCAGTCAGCTTGTTTGATCAGTGTTTCCTGAGTCACCTACCAGGTTCTGGGAGAAAGTTCTTGCTATCTTGAAAATCATCATGAACAAATAATTCTAGCCCTAATCCTCTTAAAATAAAGTTCCTTCTTATCTGCAGCTATACTCTAAGATCTTCTATAAAGACTTGGCTGAAAATAACCCACCCCATACATTTGGCTTGAATGTTGACTAGTTGAAAACCTGAACTCTGTGTGACCCTTACAAGTACCTTCAGTAATGGCGTGGCTGCTGCTCTAGACACCAGTCAGGAAGCCCATATCCTCTATAAATGAATTCTTCATAAATATACACGTATTTTACTATTGCCTTTATCTGCCATGCAATTTTCTTGATTATATTAACAGAAACCTATGAAATATCCTCAATTAATCCATATTAAAGTGAAAAAAACAACAAATGTATTGATCCCCTATTCCCTTTTGGGCACCATGTTAAACATTTTACATGTTTTGAAGCAAGGAAATCCTGTATTTCGACATTATATTGTTTCATTATGTTTTTAGCCATATTAATCAAATGAACTATTTCTCTAGGATGTAGCATATAACTGTAGAGATAATATTAAAAAATAACAAGGTAATGTTGTTGTTGATGGATTTAGCTCTTCTTTGAAGAGAACTGATGATTCACAGATCAGTGTCATCACTTATATGTAACTATGAGACTGTTGATCTACCCTCAGAGGGTGAACACACTTGGATTTGCTTGTTTAGTACTATCACTGATTTTCAGAAATTCTTCATTTGGTTCACATATTCTTATTCCTTGTGATATGTTTTCTTCCTATCACATTACTGTTAGGCCATATTACCCCTTTCTGAGATTCAGCTTAAGAGTCTATGAAGTGAAAGCATTATCTCAGGATGAATCACTGTATTGTAGATTCTGAAGACAAGTCTTAGTTCATCATGAAAAAGTTCTGGGATTGATTGAGTGTCTGGCATTTGTATAAGATTGGAGAGTAATGGCCTGTAGACTGTGTATCTGACGCCCGGGCATGAGACTGTAATAGAAAATCAATCTTTGCCTCTTCCAAAATTTGTCCTAAAGTTGCTTTGGCATGTAGTAAAAAGGTATATATATTATATTAATTTTCTTCTTAACTATCCCAGGAAGAAGATTGCAATTTTTTAAAGGTGTCTTGCAATTTCTTTTTTTTTTCCTTGCAATTTCTTTTAATATGTCTTGCAATTTTTTTTTTAATGTGTCTTCCAAAGTTTATGTGTTGAAAACTTAATCCACAATGTCACAGTGCTGAGAGGTAGAATTTTTAAGTGATGATTAGATCATATTGACTCTTCCCTCATGAATGGATTAATGCTGTTATTTTGAGAGTGAGCTCATTATTACCAGAGAGGGTTCCACATAAAACAGTGAATTCATCTTCTCTTCTCAAACCCGTATACCCCATGCATGCTTTCTGGCCCTTGGGTTTTCTGCCATTGATGTCACAGCTAGACAGCCCTTACCAAATTCAGGTCCCTCAACCTTGGACTTCTCAGTCTCCAGAATTATAAGAAATAAATCTCTATTCTTTGTAAATTGTCCAGGTTCAGGTATGCTGTTATAGTAGTGTAACAGAGACTAAGACAAAAAAAGGGTACTAAAAAGTGGGACAATTGCTAGAATAAATATTCAGCCATGAAAAACAGCTTGGGAACTGGGTAATGGGTAGAGATTGGAAGAATTTAGAGAAGCAGGCTGGAAAAAGCCTAGATTGTCATGAATGAATAATTAAGAGTGATTCCTGTGAGAGCTCAGAAGAGAAGAAATGTAGGGAAAGTTAGGAACTTCTTAGAGTTTACTTAAATGGTCATGATCAGAATGTTGATAAAAAAATTAGAAAGTAAAGACCACTGTGAAGATGTCTCAGATGGAATTGAGAAACAAGGTATTGGAAACTGGAAGAAAGACAGCCCTTGCTATATAGTTGCAAAAACTTAGCTGAAGTGCATCCATGCCCTATAGCATTATGAAAGACTGAATGTAAGAGCAATGAACTAGGATGTCTGACAGAAGGAATGTTGAGGCAGGAAAATGTTCATGGTGCTGCATGACTTCTTTTAGCTGCTTAAAATGAAATCAGACAACAGAAAATTATTTGAAAAAGAAATTATGATTATAAGAGATATAGAATGAAAAGATTTGGAAAAAAATCTTAGCCTAGCCATACAAAATGTAAAAAAGTGTCAAGAGAGATTACTAAGGTTGTTTCTCAGAGACTGAGGCAGATAACAGGAAGCTAGCTTCTTCTTATCCAGGTAAGAATTTCAGAGATCTTCAAGACGAGCTGGAACATTGAGGGCAAGGTTTCCAGAGAGACCACTGGACTTCAGCATTTGCTCCTGTGCACTCCTCGAACATCTTCTCTCTGAAACACGGCACAGTGCTACTCAGCCACCTTAGCCAGGGTGCAAGCCAGCTGTGGCGCAGCTCCAGCCACCGTTCCTATGGTTGCAGGTGGTGAATCTTGATTACATCCATGTGGTGCAGACCCTGTAGGTTCACAGAGTGCAAGAGTTGGGGAGGAATGGCTTCTTCTACTTAGATTTCAAAGAATGTCACAGTCAGCCTCAGGGCCCAGGCAAAGACTTGTCACAGGGGTGGAGGCACCACAGAGAGTCCCCACTAGGGCAATGCCAGCAGAACTGTGTGGGATTGGGACTGCCCCCAGAAAGTCCCCTATTCGGGACTACCCCCAGAAAGTCCCCTATTCTAAAGCAATGCCCAAGAAAACTTTGAGGTCTGTCCTGCCACAAGTCTAGGCTGGAAAAGCTTCATAGGAAACTCCAACCCCTGAGAACTGCTGCATAGACTGAGCTCAGCAAAGCCAGAGAAGTGAGTGTAACCTGCCTCCCAGTAGGCCTAGGAAGCAGGGTGTGGAGTCAGGGACGATTAACCTGGAGCACTAAGAGTTCTTCACCCTGTTGCATTTTGGACTTACCTGGAGCCAGTTAGCCCTTTCTTCTGGCCTACATCTTCATTTGGAATAGGAATATCTATCCATGCCTGTCCCCATCATTGTATTTTGAAAGCAGACAACTTAATTTCAGAGGCTCACAGCTGGAAAATCATTTGCCTCAGAGTGAATCATGTCTTAAGTTTCATCCATACGTGATTTTTAAGAGGAGACTCTGGACTTTGGACTTGTGCATTGGTGCTGGAACAAGTTAAGACTTTTGGAGCTACTGGGATAGAATGAAAGTTCTGGCATATGAAAAGGATATAAATTTTAGGGATCAGCAGAATTTCTATGATTTAAAAGTGTCCCCCCAAGTTCAAGTGTTGGAAATTTAATCCCCAATGCAACAGTGTTGAGAGAGAGGCAGGATCTTTAAGAGGCTCTTCCCTCACAAACAGATCAATGCCATTATTGTTAGAATGGTTTCCTTACAACTGAGTGGTATCCTTACAAAGGGTGAGTTTGACCCCTTCTCTCTCACATGTATTGTTTGTCTTTCTGCCATTTGCTATGGGGGGATACAGCAAGAAGGGCCTTGCTATTTGCAGTCCTCTTAACCTTGTACTTCCCAGGCTCCTTAACTGTAAGAAATAAATCTCTGTTCTTTCTGTTACCCAATTTATAGTATACTCTCATAACAACATAAAACAGACCTAGAGAAAGATCTATTTTCTTATGATAAATGTGTTATATAAGCTTCTTTGTGGTACAGTGTATGTGATTGAAGCTGACTTTAGTAGACTATATTGCAAACCATAATACAATACACAGTATTGTTTCTATAAAAGAAATATATTCTTCACTCCAAGCTACTGACTTAAAAATGACTATTAAGTATATTATCTTATTTCCCAAACTTCCTTTTTAAGAGGGTTAACTTGTACTTTCTTTGACCCCACCGAAGGTCTACTATAACGTAAAGCCTCCGGGTACTGACATAGGTGAAGCAGAAGGGTTGACAGTATTTACTCAAAGGAATTTTTCTCTCCCTGTATTGAAAGAGAGAGAAAAGAACTGAAGCAGAGCAATGACACACTCTCACTGAAATCCTAAGAGCCTCAAGTTTCAAAATGTGTTGGTAAATATGAGCTATAAACATAGCGTACAGTTTCGGCATCTAGAAGTAATCTTTAGTTGTTATATATCCCTTACACACTTCATGATTTAGGACCAAAATCCAAGTCTCAGAGAACATTATGTCTAAAGTTCCGGGAGTTTGAATTTTCCCCTAAAAGCAATCATACATGTGGTTTACAGGACATCAAAGCCAAGAGAGTAGCACCATATAATAAGCTTTCTGTCAGTGCTCTCTGTATATATCTAAGTCAGGTCAAACCTCCAAGGGGTCCATTAGTGGTAATGAGAAAGGAACACAAAATAAAACTTGCTACCACTTAGAGGTGTAGGAGTATATATAGCCCGGTTAGGCAGTCAACACATCAAAAGGATCTAGCTAACCTCTACACCAATGGCTATTTTTGCTACTAAAAATGATGAGAAAGTACACTTTTTATTCTGAGTTACCATTTGGAGATAGATTTCCTAAAAAGTTAGAAAAGGGAGAGTAGATATTGGCTAAGTGTACAGTGGGGAAAATGAAGGAGAATGCGAATTGCTAGAATATTTGCACAACTTAGTTTTAAAAGATGAGGGTTACTTTTTCTTTAAGGGATGGGAACCTTTTAGAGAAGGACCAAATTGATGAACAAATACAACAAACATTTGTAACTTTGCTATTGCTTAATATCTGAGAAAGACAGAGCTTACATGAGTAAGAAGTCTCAGTTTGGAGAAATAAATTGCATTTTATATTAGTTTATCTTTTTTTTTTTGGCCAGGGCTGGGTTTGAACCCACCACCTCTGGCACATGGGGCTGGTGCCCTGTCTTTGAGCCAAAGGCACTGCCCCATATTAGTTTATCTTAATATTAGAAATCATTCTGCTGACATAAAATAGCTATTCCTAGAAGATAAAGTGATATATTATTTCTGTTAATTTAATTTTGGGGATTTTAGTTTTGAACATAGTCTTAGTCCATAGATTAAGTTATAAAATATTTAATAGATGTTATAGGCTGATGTTCTATGAAGAACTCAGTGGTATATATTGAGTATTACAGTTTTAATATATGGTTTTTCCCTTTCTTAAAATGTGTGTGTATGTGTGTATGTATATATAGTGCACATTCTATACACATCTCCGCATAGATGTGCACACACATTTGCTTTTTGTTTTGGGTGTTCTTTCTCTCACTTATCTGACAACTTGAAGAATTCTATTTGCACTAACACAAATGTGAATATTCTTCTTTTACAACCTACACTCAGAAAGAAGACCAGTTTATTCTTTGAAGATTTTAATCATTCTAGAGTTACAAGCATTCCTTCTTGAGGGTATGGATGAAGAACAAAAATATCTGTTCACTCACAGTGCCCTAGTCTTTCCCCTGAATGATCAAGAACCATGAATAAGATGAAATGGAATGTCTTCTGAGTAAGCTCAGAAAATTAAAATGACTTTTGACAACCCAATGTGGCTTATCTGATTCTGTGATTCACTTAGTAAGCCCTATCTTAAAATTCCTTTTGTGCATAATCTCAGTTTGAGAAAATTTGACATCATGCTATTGCCACCATGGAATACAGAAACACTGAAATAAAAACATCTGTATTAGAGAAGTCTATTATAAAAGCAGAGCCAGAAGAAGCACTGATGAATTGCTTTGAATGCTAAAGTGAGACATTTTTTTCTATATAGTAGTAGGTTACAGTATATATCTATGAAATGATCAACCAGGTGAAGATAAATTTTTCTGTTCTCTAATAGCAAAAACTGGAAAAGAAATATAATAAGAGATGACTATGTCATGTCTCTGATAAACCATCTTTCAGAAATAGTATTTATGTATATAAGATGTCAGAAAATGAAATGTAGTCTATTTTTCAAGGCTGAGAGAAAAAGAAAATAGCTTTAGACACACACAAAAGATATAAGACAATATTCCTCTCATATTACTCTAGCTAATCACTGGAGATTAGCTAAATATAGACAGAACTCAGAACTACAAATGTAACAAGTTATTCAGGTGTTTTCTTTTAATGAATTGTAGATGTCGAAGACCATGGTAGAAATCAAGTGAACATGTTGACTCTATCATGCCTTTATTTTCTGAGTAAGTCATTTAAATTAGATCAATTTTAATCTTCTATTTTGAATAGTGAGGAAAGTTTTTTTCTGTAATAACCCCATCATAGTTTAGGAGATGATCAAATGAGCTATTATATGTGAAAACTCATTCATACTTAGATATGCCAGACAAATGCACATTGCAGTGGTTATTAAAATCTTTCTGGCCACAATACCTTGAGTCCTTCCTTAAATACTGTATTCTTTATTTTATTCTACATAATGCATAGTCTGGTAACCTAGATCTAAAAGCTACTCATCCTTGGAAGACTTGGAAAAATTTGTGCTCCAGTCAAAATGAGAAGAATTGAACATGCAAGGGATTTTAGTGTTTCATTTCAACACATCTAATTCATTGTTTTTCAGGTGGACCCATTGAGACCTAGAGAATTGAAGTTAATTCATTAATTCTTCCTTCACATTGGAAAATCAAAGATAATTGTTTTGATTTGTTTTAAAAGATGTACCATATATTAGATTTATGAATATATTGGTTTTAAAATATGTTTATTCTTTCTTTCCCATCTGTAAAAATTATACACCCATAAAAGATTAATTGAAGGCCCAGGTCAAAGTTCCAGGTGGGTATGATTAGAAGCAAGAGGGTAACTTGCTTTTTGAATTAGATTTCTTCTTTTATTTTGTTTTGAAGTATTACAAAGGTATAAATGTTTATGGTTACATGGATGACTTTTTTAAGGCTTGAGTCAGAGTTTTAAGTGTGCCTATGACCCACACAGTGTTTGTTACACCCATTAGGTAAGTTTTCACTCATCCCCGCCCCTATGTTTGATTTCCATTGAGTTTTACTTCCTTCTGTACACACGTGCCCATCAGTTCCAATGAAGTCCATAATGTATATGTGGTGTTTGCTTTTCCATTTTTTATATATTTCACTTAAGGTAATGGTCCCCACTTCCATCCAAATTATTGCAAAAGGCATCAGTTTATCCTTCTTCATGTCTGAGTAGTATTCCATAGTATACATGTATCACATTTTCTTAATCTATTAATGAATTGATGGCCCTTGGCCATTAATTTATTAGTAGATCTTTGCAACTGTGAACTGTGCTGCAATAAACATTCAAGTGAAGTTGTCTTTTTGATGAAATGACTTCTTTTCCACAGAGTAACCACTCAATAGTATAACTGCTATGTCAAATGGGAGGTCTACTTTAAATTCTTTGAGGAATATCCATACTGTTTCACATAGAGGTTGTACTAATTTAGTCCCATCAATAGTATTTAAGCAGTTCTTTCTCTCTGCATCCATGCCAACATCTATTGTTACTGAACTTTTCAATAAAAGCCATCCTAACTTGGGTAAAGTGATATCTCTTTGTGGTTTTAATTGCATTTATTTTTATTGTGGCTATGATTGCCATTGGGGTCTTCTTCATAAATTCTTTGCTGAAGCCAGTACCTAGAAGAGTTTTTAGATCATTTTCTTCCACAATTCTTATGCTTTTACATTGCGTGTTTGTCTTTTTTCTATCTTGAGTTAATTTTTGTGAGTGGTGAGAGATATAATCCTGTTTCATTCTTGTGCATGTGGCATCCAATTTGCCCCACAGTATTTGTTGAATAGGTATATTGTCTGCATTGGCAAAGATCAGTTGGCTGTATTCAAATGGCTTTATGTCTAGGATTCTGTTCTGTTTCCTTGGCCCATGTCTCTATTTTTGTGCCAATACCATACTGTTTTGATTACTTTAGCCTTTAGTATAATTTGAAGTCTGGTAATGTGATTGTGATACCTCCAGATTTATTCTTTTTGCTTATGATTGTTTTGGCTATTCAGGATCCTTTCTGGCTCCAAATAATGCATAGAATTACTGTATATACTCGAGTATAAGGCGAGTTTTTTTTGGCACAAAATTTGTGCCAAGTTCGGGTTTTTCGGCACAAAATTTTGTGCCGAAAAATCTCGGCTTATACCCGAGTATATATGGTACTTTTTTCTGGATTTGTGAACTACAATGTTGGTATCTTGATGGGGATTGCATTGAATCTATAAGTCACTTTGAGTAATACAGACTTTTTGTGTGTGTGTGTGTGTGTGTGTGTGTGTATGTGTGTGAGATAGAGTATCACTGCGTTGCCCTCATTACAGTGCTTTAGCATCATAGCTCACAGCAACCTCAAACTCCA
Organism: Loris lydekkerianus; assembly: GCA_963574355.1. NCBI lineage: Eukaryota > Metazoa > Chordata > Mammalia > Primates > Lorisidae > Loris > Loris lydekkerianus. Next base: position 30,664 of record CAUYPK010073853.1, read on the forward strand.
GGGCTCAAGTGAACCTCTTGTCTCAGCTTCCTGAGTAGCTGGAACTACAGGGATCCATCACATTGTCTGGCTATTTTTTAGAGACGGGATCACACCCTTGTTCAAACTGGTCTTGAACTCCTGAGCTCAAGCATTCTACTCATCTTGGCCTCCCAGAGTTTTAGGATTACAGGCATGTAATCCATGTGCCCAGCCTAGCACAGACATTTTAATAATGTTGATTCTATTGATCCATGAGCATTTTATACTTTTCCATTTGTTTGTATCATCTGAGATTTCTTTCTTCAGTATTTCATAGTTCTCCTTGTAGAGATCTTTCACCTCCACAATTCCTAGGTATTGTATTTTCTTTGTAACTATTGTAAATAATAGAGTCTTTCATTTGACTCTCAGCTTGACTGTTAGTAGTTTATAGAAATGCTGCCAATTTACGTATGTTGATTTTGTAACCTAAGACTTTTTTGAATGTATTTATTGATTCCACAAGTCTCTTCATGGAGTTTTGGAGTTTTTCCAATATAAGATTATACAATCAGCAAAAAGAGATATTTTGACCTCTTCTGTCCCAATTTGGATACCCTTAATTTCTTTCTCTTACCTAATTCTTCTCTCTAGGACTTCCACACTATGTTGAAAAGAAGTGGTGACAGTGGGCATCTTTGTTTTATTCCAGTTCTTGGTGGGAATGTTTTCACTTTTTTCACATCTAGTGTGATGTTGGCTATGTATTTGTCATATATGGATTTTATGTGTAATTTTGAGATTTTTTCCATCTATGCCTATTTTTTGAGGGGTTTTATGATAAAGCATGCTCAGTTTTGTCAAATGCTTTGTCTGCATCTATGCACATGATCATATAATCTTTGTTTTTGCTTCTGTATATGTGGTGACCCACAGGTATTGATTTACACACATTGAACCATCCTCACATCTCTTGAATGAAGCCCACTTGGTTATGGTGAAAAAAATTTTTTATGTACTATTTTTGACGATTTTTGTATCTGTATTCATAAGCAATATTGATCTATAGCTTTCTTTTTTATTGTATTTTTTTCTGGCTTTGGTATCAAGGTGGTATTAGAATGAGTTAGGGAGAATTCCTTCCTTTTCTATGTTATTTAATGATTTGTGTAGAATGGGTACCCACCTTTATTTTAGGTCTGATATGATTTGGCTGTGAATCCATCTGGTCTGGAAGATTTTTATTTCTGCTTCAGTCTCATTCCTCATTATTGATATGTTCAGGAGTTCTATGTCTTCCTGATCTGCTCTTGGGAGGTTATGTATTTCTAGAAATTTATCCATTTCCTCTATGATTTTGAGTTTATGTGCATAGAGATTTTCATAGTATTCAGAGATGATATTTTATATTTCTGTGGAATCAGTTGTGATGTTTCCTTTTTCATTTCTGATTGAGGTAATTCGAGTTCTTTCTTCTCTATTCTTAGTTAATCTAGCAGAAGGTCTATCAATTTTGTTTATCTTTTCAAATAACAAATATTTTTGTTTTGTTTATTTTCTGTATTATTTTCTTTTTTTGATTTTATTTATTTCTGCTCTGACCTTAGTTATTTCTTTTCTTCTAATGGCTCTGGGTTTGATTTGCTTTTCCTTTTGTAGTTCCTAGAGATGTATCATTAGATTGTTAATCCGTCTGGATTTTTTATGTAGGCATTTAAGGCTATGAGTTTTTCCCTTAGGACTGTTTTTGCTGAATGTCATAGGTTTTGATTGCTTCTGTCTGTCCCCTTTGTCATTCAATTTGAAGAATCTTTTGATTTTCATCTTAATTTCATCATTTATCCAGTAATCATTCTATAGCAGTTGGTTCAATATCCATGTTTTTTCACAAAATTGAGTGCTTCTCTTAGAGTTGACTGCTAGTTTTATTTCACTGTGATCTGAGCAGATACATGGTATGATTTCATTTTTTTTTTTTTTTTTAATTTGTTGAGCCATGTTTTGTGGCCTAAAATATGATCAATTTATTTTAGGCCATTATATAATGGTAAAGAGAGCAATTCAACAAGAAGAAATGAGAATCCTAAAAATATTCACCTAACACAGGAGTGCCCAAAGAGATAAACAGCAATACATAACTGCCAGGAATCTCGATACCCCACTGAGTGAACTGGATAAATAATTCCAGCAGAAAATAAATAAAGAAATAGTGGACTAAATGGGACTCTAGAATAAGTGGGCTTAATAAACTCTTACAGAAAATTTTATCTCAAAGCTATTGAAGATATTCTCTTCTCATCAGCATATGAAACCTTTCACAGGATTGGTTTGGGTCTTTGGATAGCTTGAACCCATAGTCCCAAACAGCTCTCATATTTTTTGAGATACCTACAATCTTCTTACTTTTTACAGATATGCTAGAATTTAGCAAAAATAGCCAAATATACACACTCAAGAAATCTGCTACATGTTGATAGGAAATTTTGGTAATCCAAGATGGTACATATCACTGGATCTAAATAAAATCAATCATAGAATCAAAGGAAAGGCCTACGATATTAGAAGACATTAAAATAATATAGATTAAGTCATTTTATATCAAAAGACACTGTAGCTAAGAAATATTATTTTGCCCCCCAGAGGTTTTATTATTATTATTATTATCATTTTTATTTTTTTTGAGACAGAGCCTTAAGCTATGGCCCTAGTAGAGTGCTGTGGCGTCACAGCTCACAGCAACCTTCAACTCCTGGGCTAAAGTGATTCTCTTGCCTCAGCCTCCCAAATAGCTGGGACTACAGGCACCCACCACAACACCCGGCTATTTTTTTGTTGCAATTCAGCTGGGGCCAGGTTTGAACTCGCCACCCTAGGTATGTGGGGCTGGTGCCCTACTCACTGAGCCACAGGCACCACCCACAGAGTTTTTGATTATGGTAGAAATACTACCTTGATTGATGAGTGCACAATGCTTATCAATTTTCACCTCACAAGATGCTAATTTTAAAATAGCAATCCTTTCCTGCAAAGTACGATCTCATAACTAATGTCAGTTTTGCAAAGAGAATAATTAACAGTTTGGCAAACATTCACTCTTCAAATGTTTGGTATCAGACTGATAAAACATTTGAAGTTGCTGAAAACAATCTGATATGTTATTCTGAGACATAGTCTTTCATTTTATTTATTTATTTATTTATTTATTTATTTATTTTTGAGACAGAGTCTCCCTCTATCACCCTGGGATGAGTGCCGTAGCAACACAGCTCACAGCAACCTCAAGCTCTTGGGCTCAAGGAGTCCCTTGCCTCAGCCTCCTGAGTAGCTGGGACTATAGATGCCTGCCACAACACCCAGGTAGTTGTTTTATTTGTAGTAGAGATGAGATCTCACTCTTGCCCAGGCTGATCTCAAACTCCTGAGGTAAAGCAAGACTCCCAGAGTGCTGGGATTACAGGGGTGAGCCACCATGCCTGGTCCTTTCATTTTAATTATAATTATCCCTCTACCTTAACTCCATTTCTCAGAGAACTAGTCAAATTACTCTAAATTCTACATTAGAATTATGTAATTTAAGTGTCTATTTTATGTATAGCACACATTTTTAATATCAAAGCATAACAAGAAAGTTTATATTTCACTTTTTAAAATTTTAGAATAACAGATGATTATATCAAGTGCCAAATTCTATGGATGAAATAGCTTTTACAGAGTATTATTTTATATTGCTTTCAGTGGCATTTCCTGTATTACAACGTATTACAAAGACTAGCTCTTAGTGTGATCACAAATAAAATATATAGAAGATTATCAGACAAAGAAAGAACAACACACAATGGTATTGTATATGGGAAATCAGCCAACAAATATAATATCAGCTCTGCCAATGGTCAACGTATTGATAAAGCCAAGTGTTGTACACTAGAAGGAAAAGTAGTTTTGAATGGTGAAAATTGTGGAACAATTCAATAATGCAAAAACCTCTTTCCAAAGAACAGATAGATGTGATTTTTTCAAGTTTTTGAGCTTTGAAGCTATTTATAGCACATTCTAGAAAAATAAGTGTATTTCAAAAATGAGGCTGTTCATCAATCAAATGCATTTTCTGATATAAAAGTGTACACAAGAGCTCTTTTGTAATGAAAGAAAACCATTACAATCAGGATTTTTCTTCATGCCTGAGGAAAACTTTATTGTTAAATCAGGAGAGAATGATACTTGTTTTGATGTTTGTTACATTTTGTAGGTGAAATTAAATAATATTCATAGTGATAAACTCTTTATATAAAAAGATAGCAGAGCTTATTTTATGTACCATGAGAAAATAATATACATGTGCAAGAGAAAAATACCTCTAAGTAATAATAATTATTGAGGCTCTCCTTATGTCTTTCTGTTTTGCTCCTTTTTCCTCCTTTCTCATCCTCTTATGCATATGTAATTATTCCTATTAATTTTGATAAAGTTTATATGATACACAATAGTATTCACATTATTTTCAAATGCCTATCCTTAGCAGAGCTCAAAACAGGATAAAAAGGTAAAATTCTTTGTCTACCAAAGATTATTTTTTCACCTTCTTCTTATATAATTATTAAAATAAAATAATACAAATATTCTACAATTTAAAAGCATATTAAGCTCTGCATAAACTAGAAGCATTCCTAAATTTCACAAATGCTGAACACAAGTATAGCAGATTTAATGTGTTAGCAACATTATTTTAGGAAACTAAATTTAATGCCAAAATATGTATCTCAAGAAAAAAAGATAAAAATTAACATCCAAAGACTTTTGTATGAAATTTTCACTCCTCTTAAAGCCAATGAAATAAAAAACATTTGTTTTGATTCCTTTCTGACCCAGATAACTTAAAATTTATTCATTAAACCACACCTAATATAATATTTCATTAGGTCTCAGACACCAAGGAATTTACATTGAATTAGTTGAGTTGAGACTTACTATTAAATAGTATATGGGAATGAAATATAATAAAATGTTGCAATAAGCACAGGATACCTGCTAAATACTGAGTTCACAGGGCAGGCTGTTTTCCTCAGGTATCGCCTTCTGAGGAGTTCCTGTGTAGCTGGTGGGACTTGACCAGCTTTTGAAGATAGTAAGGGTGGATGAGGAAGGAAGATGAGGAGAGTGCAAAGGAAACAAACTAGACAATCAGTAGAATATGAAGGAGCTTTTGATGTTTGTCCTTTGAGCATGGTAATTAGAAAACAGTGAGATCTCGATACAGCTAAAAAAGATTATTTGAGCAGACATGATGTTAATCAGCAGAGTGCTAGATCACTAAATGCATAATGAGTTGAGCCGATGTTGACTGCTTCACTTTAAGCTTTTGCTTTTTTCATGCACATAAAACATAGAGCTAGAGATCTCCTAGACACCTAGACAGTGCTCTTGTTTTTCCTTCTTGGCAGGACTGAATTGTCAGTGGTTACAGGACATGGTGATGGTTCTGAGGTATTCCAACTCAGTTTCTTTCTCACGAACAGCACTCTTGTTCTTGGTTTTCTTCTCTATAATACAAAAAGTTACAGATCCCATCTTCATTTTTTAGACAGAGATTGTTTTTTTCCTTGTACCAGGTGACCAGCACAGCCTTGTCATTGCAATTTGAAATGCCTTTTCCCTTCCAATACTTGTTCTCCATTGCCCTGAAGCCTCAATTCCATGAGAACAAAGGCTATCTTTAATGTGAACACAAATGACATGTTAATGATTTGTAAAAACACAAAGCAGGGGGTTAATGACCATTGTTGAAATTAAGGACTTCATTTCCATCAGCTCAGCAGGGTTTGTAACATCCAAAGAAAGCTCAGGAAAGAGGCCCCGCTAATGCAGCTGCTCCCTAGGCAGGGCAGCTTAGCATTAACTTTCAGTCAATGATCCATGGCTCTCCTGAGGAAATTCACCATTCTTTAGTTCATTGGCAGTGCTGCTCCCTACCCACTTGAGATGGTTCCCTATTACTTGATACCAGCTGGGAGCCAACACCCAATTAGGTTTTCATTTATGAGATGCTTTGATAACAGAGGCCAGAGTCAAACAAAAATTTTTATTTTTATCTGTTGGGTGATTATAGCATGTTTTAGAAAGAGATAAGTAGTGATTTGGACAGGGAGATGGCAACTCTGTACTTGCTCCCTCCTCTACTTCTCCAGATACAGTTTCTTTCTAATGAAATCTTGATACACCACATCCCCCCTTTTAAAAACTGTTCAGTGGCTTACTATGACTCTTAAGATAAAGACTAAGTTTTTAAACATGGTCTCCTGCCTGGACTGAGGTCAGCTGACATCTCTAGTACATGTTTCAACACACACTGAGATCCCCTCTGCTCTCTGCACTTCAGTCTGAGTGCTTTCTGTCGACAACTCCAGTATCCATTGCTGGGCCTCACCACAGGGCCTTTGCACTTCTTGCTGCAGCTTTCCATAATGTTCTTCCTCCTTCTTCTTAGCTCTCACTTACCCTCAGAGAAGCTCTTCCCTGATCTCTCCTGTGAAATCAGGAAGAGTCAGTATTGCTCACTTTTGGCTACCCAGTTATCCAGTGCATTGACAGGAAAATAGAGGACTAGTATTAAATATTTGTAAAATGAAAGGACTTGTGGTAGAAAAAAATCATAGCAATGAAAAGTGATATGCACATACAGACACACATAAATATATGTATAATACTTTCACAGCTAGAGGATTTCTTATGGAACAGGTTGAAAGATGTTTGCACGTGGAAATGAGGCACAATTGTCAGGACCCCTAAGGCCCTGGTCTCAGTCCTGCAGGAAGGAACCAGGAGTGAAATGGATTAGAAGTACAAGCTTACGGGAGGCGGGCTAACCTCAAGTGCAGGTAGCCCAGAGCCCCCTCCGCAATGGCTATTTATTAAGGTTATACACAACAGGGGTGTGGCGAGTAAAGGTAATGACATACACAATAGGTGTGGAGAGTTAAGGTAATTCCATATGAGGGCTGCATGCTTAAGGATTGCCACATGCTCTTCCCTCCCGTGTTCTTTCCCCACAACCCTCATGAAGAACTACTAAGCATCAATGTTTAACACCTGCTTACAGTGGGTGACCGATTTTATCTCATTGCAGAACACTGAGTTACTTGGGGGACTGCCCCCAAATCACAAAACATCTCTCGGCTTGCCAGGAGACTGTCCTGTTCTCAGCATTTCCTTTTAATGAGATAAAAGTCAGTAACTGTCCTTTGTAAGCATGGTGTCCCTTCCTCTACACACAATACCATAAAATTGTCAGTAGGTTTTTCAGAGAAGAACAGGTTGAAAAACCAAAGGAGAACTGAACTAGAAAGTAGCAATTAAAATCATTATAAAAATAATTTTATATGGATTACATTGATCATATAGCCTACAATTTACACAAAATTTGGTAGTCTCTAATAGATTATTATACTATACTGTTGTAACTAAACTTGTGAAATGAAAATATCATCATTATACAAAATCTAAACGCATTGCATGCTTGAAGATCAAGTTTTAAAGAACATGTTGGGCTTCTATGACGAAAGAGTACAATTATGCTTTCCTGACACATTTGAGAATTATTTTTACCTAAAATTAATAAATATTCTTACAGGTAGATAAGCCACCACTACTAGAGGTGATGATAATTCAAGGTTCTGCTCATAATCTTGGTCTTTTTTATCCCCGTGACAGCTGTGTGTGCTAGTGAATAGCAGGCACGTGCTGCATTTCAAACACTCCTGCTTCACTTTCTTTTTTTTTTTTTTTATTTTTTATTTTTTATTTTTTATTAAATCATGGCTGTGTACATTAATGTGATCATGGGGCACCATACACTAGTTTCATAGACAGTTTGACACATTTTCATCACTCTGATTAACCTAGCCTTCTTCATAGTTGTCAAGGACACATTTAATTTGTGGACCCTGCCCTCATTACCACTAAGCTGACGTGAATAAAAAGGACACTTTCAAATGGATTTTAAGCTTTCAAAAAGTGAAATTATGTAGAATACACTACAAAAAAAATTGATTGTAGAACACTTCATACTAACTCTTAATATTTTTAAATGCCAGATCATCTAAAATATAAATAAATAACAAAATGGAAAAATGACCATTAAAATGTGTGTTTTTTAGAATCATCCACTTTATTTTCACAACATACAACGGATGCGTGGATAGGCATTTACATACTGTTCATAGAGATGAAAAGACTATTAGATTTTCTTTTGGTGAAATCAAGTCACATTTTTCTTTTGGTAATATCAAGTCACATTTCTTAAATTTAAACAAATCCATTAATAAATTTTAATAAGGCTTAATTACTACCTGTATCATATTTGGGGGATAAATGTGTAGTTCTGATTGCCATGTATAACCACAAGCTTTTGCCATAAAACAAATATAAAGAAGTAATTGATTATGGCATTTTCAATTCTGAGAACTACTCAAGTTACTAGAATGGTAAATTAAAATTTAGAAACAGGAATTCTTGAAACATTTTATATCTATCTAGAGTTTGAACTCTTTAAGTGTACAGTCTTATTTATTTTCATGTCCCAACTTTAAATACAATAACTTATGCCAGCAGCTATAACAAACAATATCAAAATCTTAGGCTAAGCAAAATAAAAGTTCACTTCTCGGTCATAAAATAATTCAGTGTGGGCGTTGCTTTGCTGGCAGATGCTTGGGTAACATTGCAGGGTGTGTCTGCTCTAAGTGGTGACTCAAGTTCCAACTACTGGTGCCATCACCTTTAACAAGTGACCTGAAACTGCTGCAAAAACAGAGGAGAGAATGAAGAGCTTTGCAGGAGAGACTGTTGTGAGTCGCATCTAGAAGTGGCATATATTACTTCCCAGGGCCAGAAATTAGTTATAGAGCCTCACCTATATGCAAAAAAAGTTTGAAAATATAGTTTGGCTACATACTCAGGGTATCAAAGAAGAAGGGAGAAAGGGAACTCTGAAACACCCAACACAGAGGAACAAGACAGTCATGTTTTGGCTTATTTATGCCCAGCCTAGATAATGTAAAAAATACAGGGAAAAAAATTAGGTTTAAAAAAAAAATCACTTTCAATGAAACAATTTACTATGTAATTTGGAGACAAAGACATGCGAAATGATCTGGGAACAAAACAATGTATTACATGCCAGATAAAAACAATGCACTGACATAGTTAAATGTCAAGTTGTACAGTACAAACCACTGGAGGTTAGGAAAGTATCCAGGTATGTGTTATTATTAATTATTTTTGGTAACACACATAGGTGAAATAGAAATTTGAACTTGAGAGTTTTTTTTTTTTTTCTGCATAGATGTTGTCGTAAAAGTCTTCTAAAGAAAAAAGGACTTAAGTTAGGCCTTCAAAAATAACTGAGTCATGTGTGTTAATGGTGGGGATGGTTGAATGGGTAGACCAGAAGAGATGGGTGGAATAGACTTGGCAAAACCTTGATACATGGATCTGATTACCATAGTTAGTTGGTTTATAGGATTGATATTAGAAATACAACCAAATAAAGCTAAAAAGGCCAAAATTGATGGACTAGGTCATCAATTGAGGGCCTTTACATACCTAAGAAGGGTTTAAACTCAATACAGGAGGTTACAGTTAACCACCAACCATGGACAAGCAGAGGTTGTAAAGTGTAATGTGGTGTAAACTGGTGTAATGTGCAAGTGATGCAGACTTCAATAACAGGGGGTTATTGAAGTGAGAGGACAGCCTTAGCAGTCATCAATTCAAAGATGAGATTCGATGAGGAGGCCCCTTCTTAATGACTTGGATACACAAACACAATGGCTTTGAATTCTCCTTCCTCCCAAGAGTACACTGACTCTGGAAACCGGAAAGTATTGCCATTTGCTTCTCTTCAATGTATTATTTATCTATTTCTGTGTAGCATAGAACCGCAAAACTTAAAGGTTAGAACAATAGTAATTATCTCACACTGTCCTTGAGGGCTAAGAATTTGAAAGCAGCTTAGTTCAGTGGTTATTTCTCAGTGTCTCACATTGGGTTGCAGTCAAGATGTTGTCTGTGACTGCAGTCATCTGAAAACTGATTAGGACTAGAGAATTTGCTTCTCGAATGGGTCACTCACATGTCACTGGTAGGTAGTGTCAGCTCCTCACCATGGGAACATCCCATAGGCTTGCTTCTGGGTCCTCAAACATGGCCATCATCTTCTCCAGATGGAATAATCCATCATTTCTGCCACGTATTTTTTGTTAGGAGCAAGTCACAAAGTGTAGTTCATGCTCAAATAGTGGAGGGTTGTGTTTCCACCTTTTCAGGAAAGAACTATTAAATATAATAATTTGTGGATGCATTTTAAAACTACTACACTGACTAGATCTGAAGGGACCTCCTGCAAAATGATGCTTATTTGGATCTTATCTGGATACTAACTTATTCCAGATTAAGGGACTCCTTCCCCCTCCCTCCCTCCTCCCCTCCCTTCCTTTCTTCCTTCCTTCTCTTTCTCCTCTGTCTTCCTTTCCCTCACCCTTCCCTCCTCTCCTCCCTCCTTCCTCTCTTCTTTGGAAATGAGAAATTATTTACATAAATTTACTTCCAGAAGGATAAACATTCAAACACTATTTAATCTTCCATTTGATTTTCTTCTAGCCCTCTGAAATAATTCTTTCTGTATTGAACCATATCTTCATATGCTTCATAGAATATGTTCCTTCATTTTTTGCCTTAAATAAAACCTGACACTCCTTTGGGGACATTATTTCCTTGTAGTTCTCTCAAGCTGAGGTCACTGGTTCTTCTCTGTCCTATCCATCTGAAGCTACCTTTTGGACTTACCATGACACATCCAAAGCACTCCTGCTTCATTTATCCATTTTTTTTTTTTCTTTTAAAGTCATGTCACCTGACTTGCCACCATCTTTCCTGAAGATAAAAACATCCTTAGCCACCCAATCACTTGTACCATGTTCTTCCTGCTGCAGCATCAGGAGACATCAGGATCCATGTCATATAGCAGATTAGCCCTATGACTCCAAATTGTTTTGTAATATGTTTCTCATTCTTTCTTTCTCCCGGTTTTCTTACTCCCATTCTCCCACTTTGACCATGCACTGACTTATGGAGCTCTTTAGTTATTTATAATAATATTTTCATTTCCTTCTATTATCTCTATTTATTTGTTTATTTTTGAGACAGAATCTCACTTTGTCACCTTTGGTAGAATGCCGTGGTGTCTTAGCTCACAGCAACCTCAAACGCTTAGGCTCAAGGGATTCTCTTGCCTCAGCCTCCCAAGTAGCTGGGAGTATAGGTGCTAGCCACAGTGCCTGGCTATTTTTAGAGATGAGGTCTTGCCCCTGCTCTGGTTGGTCTTGAACTCCTGAGCTCAGGGCGTCCACCCACCTCAGCCTCCAGAGTGCTAGGATTATAGGCATGCGCCACCATGCCTGGCCTCTATTATCTCACTTTTAACTCCTATTCTTTCTCTAGCCAGCCCCACACCCAATTCTACTCTCTTAGTTTTTCTTGACTTTTTAAACTTTTTCCTGCTTCCTTTCCACCTACTCCATTTTTCAAATTCTGGATCAATCCAGCTGTCCACAGTTATTCATTTGTGACTGAGTGATCTTAGAGAAAATCATTTGTATGAGATCAGTATAGATCTAGGGACCTTAATTTTATTTTAGGGACACCTCAATATGGCTGCATTGGTTATCTATTGCTGTGTAACAAATTACTACCAATTTGATGGCAATAAAGAATGCCCACTTATTATCTCACAGTACTATGTAACAGAATTTCAGGTGGGCATGACTGAGTTCTCTGCCTTGAGTCTCATAAAACTGAAATCAAGGTGTTGAATGGGCTCTGAAATATGGGCTCTGAGGGAAGAATTTGCTTTCAAGCTTGATTCAAATTATTGGAAGAAGCTAGCTACTTGTAGCTGTGAGACTTGGAGCTGTGAGGCCCCACTTCCTAACCAGGACACAGAAATCTTAAGAGAGCTGTCTTTAGAATTCTTCCTACTACAGTGGCTCTCATTAGCTCTATCATCCATGCACTCAGGAGCTATTCCAACCTTCCAAGACCCCTGTTCTACCAATGTCCCTCCTCCCTCTATCTTTTTCCTGCATAGAGGAAAATAGAAAGTGTTATGTGAGAAAAAGCCCACTAAAATTCTGACCCTATATTTGGTCCTGAAAAAATACCTAAATTATCTTCTAAGCATTCTGGAAAGATATATGGAGAACACTTAAAGATCTAAAAATAGACCTGCCATTCAATCCTGTAATTCCTCTACTGGGCATATACCCAGAAGGCCAAAAATCATATCACAACAAAGATATTTGTACAATATTTATTGCAGCCCTATTTACAATTGCTAAGTCATGGAAAAAACCCAAGTGCCCATCGATCCACGAATGGACTAATTAATAAATTGTGGTACATGTATACCATGGAATATTATACAGCCTTAAAGAAAGATGGAGACTTTACCTCTTTTGTGTTTACATGAATGGAGCTGGAACATATTCTTCTTAGTAAAGTATCCCAAGAATGGAGGAAAAAGTATCCAATGTACTCGCCCCTACTATGAAACTAATTTAGGGTTTCCACATCAATGCTGTAACCCATCTGCAACCTAGGAATAGGGGGAAGGGGGAAAGGGAGGGGAGGGAGGGGGGTGGAAGGAGGGGGATTGGTGAGAATACACTTGTGGTGCATCTTACAATGGTATATGTAAAACTTAGTAAATGTAGAATGTAAATGTCTCAACACAATGACTGTGAAATTGCCAGGAAGGCTATGTTAACCAGTGTGATATAAACGTGTCAACCGGTCTGTGAAACTAATGTATGATGCCCCATGATCATACCATTGTACAAAGCTATGATTTAATTAAAAAAAAATATTCTGTTGAGTCAAGACAATAGTCAACAAAGCAAATAGAGAACATAAGAATATGAGAAAATATTTGGAAGCTCTACATCTCATAAGGAGCTAAGAACAAGAATATAAAAAGAAATCAGATAATCTGTAAGAAAAAATCAAACAACTTCATTAAAAAGTGGACAAAAGACCTAAACAGTTTTTCAAAAGGAAAAAGATGAATGGCCAAATCAGGAAAAGAAAAGTCAAACAACCCCACTAGACAGTGGGCAAAAGACACAAACAGAAGCTTTTCAAAAGAAGATAGATGAATGATCAAAAAACACATAAAAAATTCTCAACATCACTAATCATCAGGGAAATGTAAATTAAAAACACAATGGTTAAGTAAAGTAGGGAAGTACTTATTAAGATTTTAAGCAGTTTTGACTAAAGCTTTGAAAGGACACCTATAAAAAGGAATATACTTGTTGATGCACGATCTCATGTATTTTAGTGATTCACTGGGGTGGGATAATAAGAAAAATTGGTATATGGAATAGGTGGCTGCCAAAGGCTATTAATACATTAGAGAAAGACAATGACAGGCTGAGGGCAACTAATTGCTGATTGAATATGAGGACTACAGAAATCTCCTGGACAATGTAGAAAGTGATTTTAAACTCCCCAAATATAACATTAAGGGACGTCGAGAACAGGAAATAGTGGAATTCTCAAATTCAGCAGTCTATCATACCTTTTTCTTAGACTCAGTTTAGTAGTCAAATTTGATTGATAGTTATTTATCATAAGCCAGTATTTCAAGAACTGCCTCATTGTTTAGTCACATGTAGCAGTCTGAAATTACATAAATATCTCCTAAATGTGCTTATATGATTTAAGTAGCACAAAGGGGCATTATTTCATCTGTAATGATTTATTTACGCTTATATAGACATAAAGCAAAGATAAAGCAAAAATAATTTCATTAAATCTGGATGATGCAATTTTGAGTCTTGGCATATGATCATCCACTTTATGTATTTCTATGTGTTTTATGATTTTATTTAAAAAAATCAAATAATTCAATACTTTTTTTGTTTTTTTTGGCTGGGGCCCTTTTTTTTTCTTTTCTTTTTTTTTTTTTTTTTTTAAGAAAGAAACCCTTCATTTATTTGGGTATCCTGACTCTGAAAAATTATACACTGTCTATATGTCTGTCAGAAGAAAGGTAATATTTACCTTATCTTTACAGTTCCCAAAATACATAGTACAATGTTTTGTAGAGAGAATATTTCAACTTTTAACAGCCACTAGTGATTTTGTCCTGTGTTTGTGAGTGGGATGATTGATTTAAACGCCTGTGACTCAGTGAGTAGGGCGCCTGCCCCATATACCCAGGGTGGCAGGTTCAAACACAGCCGCGGCCGAACTGCAACAAAAAAATAGCTGGGCGTTGTGGCAGGCACCTGTAGTCCCAGCTGCTCGGGAGGCTGAGGCAGGAGAATCGTGGAAGCCCAAGAGCTGGAGGTTGCTGTGAGTCCTGTGACATCACAGCACTCCACCGAGGGCGGTAAAGTGAGACTATCTCTACAAAAAAAAAAAAAAAAAAAAAAAGTACAGAATGGAAGAAAATAATGTGATAGTTTTGTGGTAAGGTACTGACTGCATGTTTATAAATGTTACATTAAGCTTTAGTCAAAAACAAACAAAACCAACAAAACTCAGCTGGCCAAATTTGCCTAAATATAGTGAGGAGAACATAGCCTGGCTTTATACGTAAAAATAAATATACGTATTGTCTGTAAACATGAGTTTACTACTCCAGAATATACAAGAAAATAAGGCAGTTGCTCCAGGTCAGTACTTCTAAGAGGCGCAATAAGCTAAAGAAATAAAAATAGTTCCTGGAGAAAGGTAATTTTTAGTATTTTTTAATGTTAATGAATGTCATCTGTCACCTGTACAGAGAAAGTAAACATGTGTCTCTCTGTGTGCATTTTAATATGTTCATATTTGATTTTAATAGCCCAAAATGTAGTTAGCTAGATAATAAATTTTGTTATGAGGTTATCTTGATTTCAAATCACTGATTTGACAAAAATATAAAATGTAATTCAAAATACACCTGGAAACAACTGCATTGTTCAAAACTTTGAATATGTTTTCAACTACTTAATTTTTTTAAATATGCAGTTCACTCTGCTTGAAGAAAACTCAGCTCTTAATTTTTACATAAATATATAAATTCATTCATAATAGCACATACATATATAGGATTGGATTCTCAATGCATTCAATTTTTCTGTGGAAAGCTCCCATTGACTTTCTCAAAATTCTCTCAAATTTCATTTCTTTAATTTAAAGTGTTTATTGAAATTGCATATGTATTGTAGGCCTATTGTATATATATACACATACATATATACAATACATATAATGTTGTATAGTATACAATTTTGTATATAATATATATGTTGTATATGTAAAAGTGGTGATATTTTGATGAAATGTTAATATAGTCACTTTTATTTGATGCCTCAAATATTAAAACAGTGTTCTATCTATGTTCGCTTAGTGGAAACATCTTACCAATAAGAATAAAGACAATCTAAAGGAGACATATGTACTGGGCCTGGTTTTAAGATGTCAGTAAGATTGAGATATTTGAATTAAGTACTCTGAGTGATTGATAACTTCTTAGACATATTGACCTGGCATTACACTTAAGAAATTAGTGTTATATTGCTTAGACTAGAGTCAATGAGCTTTCTCTTGAGGAAATAGGAACTTGGGATACAGAAATACTGTAACTGAAGAATATCATTTTACCTATGTGAAAACACAGACTCAGAGATGACACATAACTTGCTAAATGACTTACTGGAAGTAAAAAGTGAAGCTCTTCCCAAGAATGAAATGTATATGTATGTATGGTTAGAATTACCTTTCTGTGGGAAGCAGAGGCACATGTATTCAAAATTAACATGGCTAACTCAAAGTTGTACTAGTTTCCTGGATTGTATGTATATATGATACACAGAAAACAACTTGCCAAGGCTTTTTGAATCCATGTGGAAAATAAATAATAAAACTTGTAGAAACATTGAAACTTTAGCCCTTCATAATTTATAAATTCTAGACAGAAAATTTAAGAGCTTGAAATATTCACTTCTTTCTTGATTCACAGTTTGGCTTTCAAAAAAAGTGAATTTTATGTTGGGTCAAGTTTTTTAGATTATGTCAAAGATTATTTCTTTTAAAACTGTGCCTTAAGACAGATTATTATCAAAGGAGTGCATATAATAAAGAAAAAAACATATGTTAGACAAGAGACTGACTAATGTGGCAGGAAGAATTTCAAAATGAAATTCATGAGCTAAAGAAATAGTAGTGATGGAAGATAAAAATTCACTTCTTTACATACACGAAGAATTTTCCTCATGTTTCCCTAATGTTTTTAATTTCTATTTTTTTAAACAGTGTTTATAATTGATAAACTAAATCAATTATCATGACTTTGTTTTTAACTTCAGGCTTTTTATGGCATTTGTTATCAATAATTTGTTGTTTTTCTTTCATAAGATTATTATAATTTATATTGGTTCCCCTGGGTCCATCAACTTTCAGCAACATTCTTAGTTCTAAGAAATTATAAAATCATCATAGATCTCTGTTTGTTATTCAGTACACACACTTACTTTCCATGTTGGAAAACCTAAATCAGTGAATGAGGCAGAAACCATTTATATCAAACTTTAGGAAGTTATTATGTTTTTCTACTTGAATGTAGACACTTTTTATATTCTAGGAATTCACACAAAATAAAATAATTAAACACCAATATTTGGGAGGATTAAACTGAAAAATGTATAATTTCCTCCATTTTTAGCTTATGTTAAATCTCCTTCCATTTTCTTTCTTAACTATCAGTAACTACAAGTGGTAGAAAAATATAGCTAGTTTGTTAGTATTATTTAGTAATCACATTCCCCTGAAAAATATTTATCAGGGTCTTTAACACACTTTTTTTTTTCACTTTTTTTTTTTTTTTATTAAATCATAGCTGTGTACATTGATATGATCATGGGGCATCATATACTAGCTTCATAGACCATTTGACACATTTTCATCCCAATAGTCAACATAGCCTTCCTGGCATTTTCCCAGTCACCGTGGCATTACATTTACATTTCACGTTTGCTGAGTTTCACCCTTACCCTTGTGAGATGCCCCATAGGTGTAATTCCACCAATACCCCTCCCTCCACCCTCCCTCTTCTCCCTTTCCCCCTTTCCCCTATTCTTAGGTTGTAACTGGGTTATAGCTTTCATGTGAAAGCCCTAAATTAGTTTCATAGTAAGGCTGAGTACATTGGGTACTTTTTCTACC